>JARQSW010000151.1:7808-24316 GCA_030142375.1 Calameuta pallipes
TTCTGCCGGTCCGTGGAGACGTCTCCGTCGGGTACTCTCCTCTGCCGGGAAACTCGGTACGTCGAGACTATCTCCCCGCGGCAGATTCGAGCACCTCGACCTCAACTAAACAATAACGAAATCTTCCGAGAGCATTGGCATAACTGTACTAATCACCCGAGAGCATAGTTTCTGACCAGGGTGACGACCCGAAGGGAGCCGGAAATCGAGAGCGGTATCTGCATCGGTAGCTGGAGTCGCCTTGTGACCGTGAGTCGAAAAATCACGTCACAGTTCATATGTACCAAATACAAAATATACAAGCCCACTATGACTTTAGACAAAAGTAATTCTACTAGGATACATATGATAGATGCATCATAAGCTCGCCCAGAACATAAATAATAAGGATATGTAGTACAAATAATATAAGTATATATAATCACCAAATTCCTTTCATTAAAAAATGTTTATTATTCGTAGATGAGGTGGCGCGTGGTAAATACATATGGTTTTCGACTACATCAAATCCAACAGTTTCACGCGTTAATATTTACAGACATGAATCGTATTCTATCGTTAATATCTAATCGTCATTCAATATAGTTCAGTGTTACGACTAAAATCATTACCCATTACATTACAAGCTACAATAAATGTTGCGCCATAAATGCGCTAAAACGTTTCATAAAACGATCATACGATTGTAAAGCATGACAAGTATGTTGTACAAATCGTATGCAGCGGTTGCAGAATCATTGACCATCGTCCGTAGTCGTAACATCGTTCATTTGATTCTATAACTTTAAATCAGAGAACAAAGAGAAAGAGAGAGAGAGAGAGAGAGAGAGCGAGAGGGAAAAATTATCCACATCTCGAAGAAATTTTGCAAAAATCTAATCAAGATAATACAAAAAAATACTAAGGCTGTATCTCATGCGACACAGTATTCATAGGCGTACCAAAAAGTACAGCGTCATAATATCTTAGGATAAATTGAAATAAAGTATTAAAAAATGGCTGCGTTCGCCAAAGTCTTTGTTCCGCGAGTTTCTCGTACCTCGAAAGACGATGGAAAAAATATTTAAAAAAAAAAAACGAAATATCGCTAAGCACTATTACGCTCATATGACGAGATACTACACAGATAAGAGATTGGTTTGAAATAAATACATATATCATTACACTTGTGGACGTCAAGGTGTGAAATAGTAGAAGTTTTTTCTAGCATGTAACGAATACAACTGCGAGTTTCTCTCAGAGTATAAAAATATATATATATATTTGTCGTGCGTGGGTGTGCAATTAGTACCTAAAAGAACTATCGTACATTATGAATAAGTAGCGATCATTTATCCAGTCGTTAAAATTTTTATTGCTATTCCCGCCTAGATAATAATTTTATCGTGCGAGCTGTCGAGCCAGATACAATTGAGCAAATGACAATTGGACGCATGTCGTCTTGCGCGCAACGACAAACACGACCAATAAATACGACTTAATCCGGTCACGGTTCTTCCGCAATAGGATCGTCTTAAAATGACACAGAGAGGCAGACCAACAAATAAGGGATTTTAAAATATATTTTATACAATCCGCAAAACTTTATAATAATCCGCAACGTAGCGTTGCGTCCACTTGAATAATGCTATAAATGATAAGTAAATAAAAACGACACAAGGGGTCGGATGGAAAGCATAAGATGGATCTCAAAGAAAAGGTCAAGTGTACTATCTATGTATACCGATTGTCACAAAGGCTCGGATGCATTGAACTTATCTATACACATCGAACTGCGTATGTTTTAGGTGCTTTACGATATGGTTAGGTTAATTAAATAGATCAGTAAGCGTACCCGAACCCTGGCCAGCAGTATCGCGACGATAAGCGAGATAAAATGGCACCCTGAGTTGAAGAAGCACGGTTTGTGGAAACGATAATACGTGAAAATCTTGTAGACGTTAGAGCGATTTTTGAATGGTGTGCATTATAGAATTTCTAATGGTTCCCTCTTGAAACGTATACCTCTCAAAATTTGATATTCCTTATCATAAGAAGTGATTGCAGGAGTGTGGCCAGTGTTACGAATGAAATGCTCTCGTAGGATCTTTCTTAGCTGGCGATAATCCTGGTGCTGTATTCACCTTGTACGCATTACCCTTAACCTCAGCTGGATGCCTGTGCGTACTTGTCGATGACTTTCTAGGTGGTTTTGATATTTGTGTCGTAGACAAACCGCTCACTGGGTATTTATTCCTACTTGACGTCCCACCGTTACTCCTCGAGACACTCTTTGAAGACGACGGCACTGCTGTCTCGCTGGGATGCTTTGGAAGGACGAATGCCTTCGTCTGCTTCAGTAGGTATCTGTCGTTACAGAGAGCCGAGATCAATGGTAGATCTAAGTTTCTACTTTTTTCACGCAAAGTACGGATATCTAGCATGCCATCATCTTTGCCATCTTGTCTATCGATGGCGCTAGGTGGCACGACGTCGCATCTATTTATCGGCTTCGTTGTCTTCTTCGAAGACGACGCGGACAAAGAAGCTGACGGTAGTGGTTGACTCTTCTCTAGAGTCTGTAAAGAAAAAATATCGTGTTATACTCGAAAAATAATTTAACGTTAAATTGTAATAAAAGATTGTAATAGTGTTACCTGAATTTCATAAGGGGGTGGTGGCGGCGGTGGCGGAAGCCTTCGATGCTTAGGCTGTGGAAGAGACTGCATCTTATTGCTCACCGAAGAGTCAAAACTCTTCAGAATATTCTCGTCGCTTCTAGTTCTGGAGAATGCATGAAGTGTGTGTGGATGCGTTGGTACCGGTGGTTCACGACGGAGACTATGACTTCCACCAGACGAACACGTGACGCCACTGTACAAGGAGCTGGTACTAGCTGCATAATGGCTGCTCATGTTTCCATGTAACAAGTAATTTCCACTGGAACTGATGTCGCTGGTGCTCAGATTCTGATTCGATGCATACTTCGAAGGCGATGAGAATGATGATCCAGGTAAATATGGAGTACTGCGATACATCATTGAGGATTTGCTATTGACAGAAGGATATGGCGGAGGTGGATAAGCAGCCATTGCAGCAAGGAGAGAACCTTGTTTAGCGTCAATGTATTCTTGTTTGGAAACCGCTGGATCTTTCAGAGGAAACATCACATAGTCCACGTCGGAATATAATTGTTGCTTGTATTGTTCGATCTGTGACCTGGAAACCTGACTGGTGTATACAGTCGCTAAGCTCGGCGGTGGAGGTGGTGGTTGTCTGGTATGCGTTGTCGGTGGCGGAGGTGGTGGTGAAAGATATGGCAATAGTACTGGACCACCTCTGGACGCGTGAACATCCAAATAATTATTTGGACCCACCACAAGAGCGGCAACTGGTGCATGGACAGGAGTCGGTTTCATTTTATCACCAGGATACGTCGGTGGTTGTATTCTAGGTGGTGGTTTTGGTGCTGTAATCGGTGGTCCTTCATTAGCGATACCAATGAAGTCTGTTGACATTGCCGGGACTATGTTGTTTTTGATAGGAGACAAATTAGAATGTGACATGTTGGGTACAACCCTTGGGATAACATCCTCGATTGCGTTGTTAGGATACAGGGTAGATATAGCCTCCTGTCGATCAGTAGGAATTTCAGGATAAGGAGGTGGCGGAGGTGGCTCTCTAGGAGTAATAGCATCATTCCTTGGCGGAGTAGGTGGTGGAATTTGTATTCTCTCTCTGGGCGATGTGTAAGGAGGTGGCGGAGGTGGCTCTGCCCTTCTAGGTGGCAACGGCACAAAGTCACCCCTGACTGCGTTGTAAGGTGGCGGAGGTGGCGGTTCGCGGTCCACGTTAGCATTACTCCTAGAGGACTTGATGGTAGTGTAATTGATATTGGACGGATAAGGCGGTGGAGGTGGAAGTTGTCTATCCGAGTCTGTTCTTGGCGGTGGTAATGGAGGTGGCATAGTCACATAATCACAATCAGAATCCATTGAATTGCTTATGGTCTTTCTTGGCGGATAACGTCCCACGATGAGATCAGATAATTCATCCGCCGACAGTAATGGCCCCACATCAGAAGGATCACTTCCGTCACCTCTGAAGCTTCCCGCACTAAGGATACTATTACTCCTGGATCTGGTATCATCTAATGGTGGATCCAGGGATACTTCAGATATACCAGAGGCCAAGTTATTGAGGTCCTCATCGCCCTTACACACACTGTATATAGGCTCCTGGTCCTCCGTATTCACATCCTCCGTATAAACACCACTTGTCTCAGATCTCACACCGCTGTGAATAGTATAAAAGCCAGAAGTAACTGAAGCTTCATCAGTGGTAGATTGTACAGAACTCAAAGCGCAAACGTCACTTGCTGTCGACGATTCGTTAGCATCGCCCGTAGGAGAATACAAATCAGTTATTCTTTCATCCTGCATTTCGCTGCTTCGCACGGTATAAACTCCGCTAGTCTCACTAGCAATGTCCGTACCTAACGAAAAACGATTAATATAAATAAAATAAAAACATAATCTAATCTAATAATAACGAAACATTTGCATCCATAAAAGCTTCTAAACCTCCATGATACTAACCAGCATATTTTCCAGCCTTTTTACACCTGTCGTATATCGCTCCCGGGAAGCACGCAGCTTCCGACGAAACGGCTGAGTTCTGAGCAGTATGAGAATAGCCAAGTTCCAGACTGGAAGAAGCGGATGGTCGACGCATTTGAGGTGGTCCGCTCGCAGGTGCACTCACAACTACAACCGTGCTGCAGCTGCTGCTGCACTGAGATCCCTCAGCGGCAGTTGCAGCATTCAGGGTCATACGTAATGCAGAAGAAGGAGCAGTTTCGGCACCATCGACTTCTAGGGACCAGCAGAAATTCATAATCAAATATTGTAACCATAGCGTAATATATAGATACGCAATCGATCGTTAAAAGAAATACATCATCCACACTCACCGTCGGCAGTAGAAACAGGTGATGATGTTCTGGAGCAATCATCTGCCTCAAGTCCATTAACAATAGCCTGTGCCTGAGCGTGATTGGGTATCTCGGTAAGTCTAGGTAGACATTCTGTAGATGCAGGCGCCGTGTCGGGTTCATCCTCACTGTGAACACGGTCACTAACGATTCCAGATGTCGTATTCGAGGAAGTGCTGGATATCACTGATATCCGTTGATCGCCACGAGCGCCACGCGCAGCCAAGCTGAGCTTGCACCGTGCTGGATACATATAGCAATCACGTAGAACCTTGCGCTCTGCAAGAAGAATGAACGGTCAATGATACTAGCTCGTAGTTGATTGAGAATGGATCTATGTGAACGATCAAAATCAAACTCGTAGCCCGTGAAGGACTCACCTTCCTCTTCCCGACGTCTCGCCTCGTTGACTCTTGGTGCTATAGCCATGGAGAACTGATGAGTGTCTCGGCAGAGACCGAGCAACAGTTTGCTTTTGTCGTCACATCCGCTGTACAGGGTGAGCTTGTCTGGATGATCGACGGCGCGAATTTCAAACTTTTTACGCTATCGTACAGAAGATTCAAATTCGTGTCGTTATAAAATGGGAGAATAATATCATATATAAAATATGTTAAATATTTAACCTAGCATATATATAATATTGCTAAGACACTTACGTCGAAGCATAGCTTGCCGATATTGTTCCAGGCGAAGATCCGGGGTGTTTCCTCCTCGGAGTAGATTCGTACACCGCGAGCGCAGATCGCGAGGAGGATACGTCCTGGTCCAGCTTCACTCTTGCTTCGACGAAGCCGATAGAGGTGGGCGTTGAGCGGCGCCTCCAACAGCACCGCCTCCCGGATATATTGCAATTCAGCCTCCTCCCTGGAGAGGCCACGGTTGTCCCGATGTTGAGCCGCCAGGACGCTGAGGACGTTCGGCTCGAGACACATCTTTAAATACAGATAAAATTACCTTGACAAATGTCTGTTCAAGTTCCCCGAGAAAAATCAACTAAATAAATATTTAAACTCACATGGGGTGGAAGATAGTCCGTGGGTTTGCAGTAACCGACGGATCCGGCATGGGGTCTGTGACGTTCTTCGGAGTAGTCCCCGAGGTCGGCCTGGAGGGCAAGTCCCGCCAATCCGAGTAGAGATGTAACAATCGCGGGTGCATGCAGGGGATGATGGGGGTGCAGACTTTCCACCCCGCCCCCATGTCGGACGACATTATCACGCAACTGCAGGTAATAGTGATGGCGCGTTGTCTCATCGCTAGAAATAAAATCAAGATATTCTGAATACACGGACCAAGACAATAAAAGGAATTAATATACGCGTTTAACAAAAAAAAATTTTGCACATAGTTATACAGATTTATTAGACGAATTAAAGAAATGGCAGGGATACCAAAGTAACTCTTCATTAATTTATATACGTGTTAGACACATATAAGTCGATCCTATATTGATGTAATTCTCTAGCGTTCGAAGTCACGTTCAAGATCGCAATAACATCTAGCATTGGCACTTAGCACTGGCATTGCTGAACGTACCATTACATTAATAACTGAACTCCCGATAATGGAATTTGAGGAGCTAAAGTGACGTTTCACGTCCTTATCTTCTCAACGCCAGTGCACAGACGAGCAATAACGCCTTTTCTATTAACAATATTGCAACATTTTTTTTTAAACCAGGTATCTTCGAAGCTAGCTTTGCTCACCACTATACATACAATTGGCATTCGACATAGACACGTACACGAGACAAAGTATGAATGTTTATGAAAACAATAACACGTCAAGTCGCACGTCGTAACTCTAATGCTCCCGTAAAGTCGTATAAACGCATATAAATTAATGATATGAGTAAAAAAATTAATAAATTGCCTTCAGCATCGTTAAATTTTACACTGATAAATGTACCCTCATCAACAAAAAAAGTCAAACTGCATTTGGGCTAATTTTTTTGCTTCCCATTTGGCTTGCATTTTTCATTGCCGTTACAAACAAATTTAACGTGTCTCGCTGTAATGAAATTTCTATACGTCGCAGATCTAGTGCGAAGACTCGAGGATAACATAAAAAAAAATATCATACCGCATACCAAAGATAATCTAATACTTTCAATTCATAGCGGCGGGCGAGTCCGGCGTAAAAATCTAATTAACGAAGAGTCAAAAGATAGAGGTGTAATGAAAATAGTTAAAACGCGAATTTAACAATTATGCAAATCGTGTACGCTTCGCGATTATACCAAGGTATTCGTACGGAGCTTCGTATAATTCGTTCAGAAGAATTTAAAGGAAACAAAAGAAGACTAAATGGAAAAAAAAAATGAGGGGAAAAATTAACGCCCTCGTACACCTCGAGGCTAGAGGAATGAGTAATTAGTTTGTCCGGCTATATAAAACTCAAGCTTGACTACTAGAAGAGGAATGCGATTCGGTTAATATGAATCGCCCGATATATATCGCTCTCCTCGGGCTCCTCACTGCGTTGAAAAAAAAAAATCGGTTAGAGAATCAGACTCGGTCGGACACTTCGGTGTGTGTATATATATATATATATATATTTACATATATACGCAACACAGCAGATAAATATAACCTTTCTACACATATAGATGCTACAGCGAAATATACAGGAGTGCAAGTAAAGATGCGCCAAGGCAATTCAGTCGAAGAGCTTCGGAATCGAATGCAATGGGCGAATCACTATAATTAACGCTCCGAACATTTTCGCTTAACGCAGACAGTCTATTAATCACGCGCCACGTAATAATTTATAATTACAAGGTACGAGACACGGGCGCTTGGCTACTGGACAGGAGTCGGAAGGTTTTCGTTGCGGAGCGACGTGCATGCGCCCTTTGGCAAACTTCGATCCCATCGTCAGCCACTAGTTTGTTGCATCTGCGATCGTAAGGCCGCATTTTCAAAGGTAGAAGGATGAGTCGTTTCGCAGTCTTATAAATCGATCCCCACTGTAGCCAGCCCAAGATATTTTAAGTAATTATTAAATTGCGCCACGTCATTTATACATGTCTGTACGATACTGCTAGGAGACCTTGTTAACATTTAAAAAAAAATTAAACTTACCTGAGCAACAATGGCGTGTCCACGTAGTATCGTATACGAAAATAAAGTACAAATGCCGGTCGTCCACTGCTGTCCAAGCCCTGCAAATACGAACAATATATATATATATAAATATGTGTGTTTGTGTGTATTGATAATAACGCACGAGGGATGAAATTATTGACGAATGAAGACTCGTATAATGATCATAGAGAAAATCATGCAGGAGTAGAATGCTATGATAGCCACGGAGTGTCTTTATAATGTAACTATTATCTGACTCAAAGGTTTATAATACTCAATTACGATCCTGAAATAGTCGATGGAAAATATTCGAAGGCACGCGTGGCCAAGTCCAAGTGGACCTTCGATCATGGCGCCGAGCGAGAACGGACACTCGGGCTGAATGGTAATTGTCTCTATCTAATCCGTAAATGCTTCCTAGACGACGTGAATCGTTTAGCCCTCGACAGGACGACTACGCAGACACCGTATTTCTCAAGCGAGCAATTTACATTCGTTTTCGTAATATTCTCATGGTTTAAGATTAGAGGATGATGGTAGTAAGAGGGGTCTCGCTCGCGTCCCTTCCACTTAAGAATGAGAATAGGCCTCGCATTCCAGAATTCATGGGACCCTGAAATTTTGAGAAGCATCACCACCGAGATGGATTTCTCGTGTTTCTTTCGTGGGATACGTAATAATGCGGTTTGCAGGGACTTACGGGCTCACGGTGAAACGCGTATACGAACGGATTACAGCCGTAATTTTATCGACGTATAAATTTGTTGGAAATGCCCGCGTGGAAAAAGCCTTTCGAATTTAATTGGCGAGTATTTCGTTTGGTCTCGATGGCACTCCCATTGAATGCCTACCAACCTTCCGGTATACCTTGACGTACCTGCCTATACTTACAGGGCTATCTCGATTTTCGGCATAAAACTTAATGGCAACTTTTACGACAATACCAAATGGCGTACGTAGTGTACGAGTCTGATAATAAATGCACTCGAAACGGTCCATTAAGAAACGTACCCGGGTGGAAATAAAAGGATACGAATTTATTAGGCGTAAACTAACCTTCGAAATTTAGATGAACTTTGTCATCGTCACTGACAAAACTCGCACTTATCTACCGCTGTCTACCGGCTACTGTTATTCCTCTGGCCTGCGAGCATACGCGCATGCGCGTCACTGGTCTTGCTGAGACACTGTCACGTGTTCTCGCGCATGCGCTCTCCGTCACTTTGGTTGCGCGCGTGATTCGCATCAGAAAATCTTGCAGTGCACACATGTTCATTTCCACCCTAATTCCGATTGGATAGATTACATATGCTTAGTGAGCATACGAGGCGTAACATGAGTGAAATCTGGTTCCGAGAGCCACAATCCGGACAACGACTCAAATACCAAACTGACGCAAACTAATTTCACTTTAATTAGCCGAAATAACATAGGGAGCATCAGCCAACTACGGGCAACAAGCACGCATGCCTTCAGGCCTTCGCGAGGGAAAAACCCAGCCTCCGAGGACTTCGCTCCCGATTTTAAACCTTTAAACGAACGTGAATTTTATCGCGAGACATTTCATCGTTCTACCGACTCGTATGACTATGCCGTGTATCTAACGTAGCCATGTAAACCGACTAAAAAGGATTCTAAGGCATTAGGTAATCGAACTCGTGTTCTTGAATTGTGCGATCATCGTGTTTCCATGTAATTTCTTTTCCGCACCGTGCATACATAACGATCGATCCTCACAGAGCACGATGCTCTTTTCTGTTCAAGTAAAAGGATCTGATTCTTAGATTTTTCTTTCTCTTTCTTTCCTCGTATCCTGCCACGAGTATAGAGAAACGTGGGCGAATCTTCCTAAGAACCGTGCTAACGCCTCCGCAATAGTTTCGACCCACGCACGGCCAAGTGCGGTAGCCGCCACGCGTTTTCAAGTATTACGATCCTGGATATACCTGGCTATAGCCACAAGGTGAAATTCTTTAGCTAGAAAAAGCAAGATCTTTCATCTGGATATGAATGTTGGGACGTAGCAGCATAAGAGGCTAAGGTATAGCAACGAAGAAACGAATTTTTTATTCTTCGTAGTACACCTAATCAATACAATCGGTCTGCCTGGATGTAAAGGCCAACGTCAAACTTGTCGTACTTGGGACATGAATCGTCCTGTGGGGTCTTCCATATGAGGTATGCGTAAGGTACAAGAGGCGTTTAGAGGTACATGCTCCACAAGAGAAGAGGACAGGCAAACAAGAATATTTGAGAGGTCAGAGAAGTCGACCTCAGGATTGATACGACGTCTCTTCTGTATATAGTATAACCTGTGTGTATGTGAGCAGTGCGCAGTAGAAACGTTCAGAACGTATCCGTATCGAGATCTGGCGATCTCTTAGACTTGAGATTTCATTATTACAAATTAGAGGTCTCTACGAGGATCAATGTTTCCAAGTGGATAGTCGATACATCATCCGGGCGAAAGTAACCAGTCCTGGCTCCCCGGGACAGGTACCAATAACGAACTCCGCTCTAAATTCGGTAGCTGAAAATTAAACTGGAAGACCTTCTCGATCGAGTCTAGACCTAGACCCTCCGGTGAAATCGTAGCAAATTACCGTCGAGCCCATCCGCATATTTTACGAACCATAAATATTAATCCAGGCTCCCGAGCAGGGGATGTACAGTCTGCGTCGAAAAGATCCTGGGTCCTGAGAAGAGCCTGGACTACGATCAGCGTGAAGAAGAACGATGACACTAGCAATAGCTACCGTCGACCGCCAAGAATACCAGAAGGAATTGATCTTGCACTGCTGAAGTGTCATGAGGTATAAGGTGGGAAGGTATCTCTTTAATAGGGCCACGCACAGAAAATCTCGCGGGAGATGTTCCTCGAAGATAAGGACGTAGTCCGGTAGCCTGTTTTACCGGGCGAGTATTTATTGGTTATTGGTGGGCCATCATTAGTGGCTGGGCCCGATGCAGAGCAGATTTGAAGATATCGCATGAACGTATTGCTGCTACCGGCTTGAGGACGGAGAGTCGTTTAACGGGCCCCCGGGGCACAGCCGCCATCACACCCATGGGTGGAAATGCTAATTCGATGGGCTGGGGGGAGGAGGGTTACCACAACTCTCACTTCGTTTCATTCTTTCCTTTATTCATCCCTCACTCTAACCCGCTTCCCACCTCGACCAATGCTTACTCCTGTTTATGCTCTTACTACCTATATCCCGCGACGATACTTTGCCTACAAAAACTGGCCCTAAACATGTTCATGTTGTAACCCCATACGTTTTGACATTTACATCAACATGTTCAAACTTTTTTTTTTTCATTCATATCTCGAAAATTCAATGACTTACGTATGTATGAGAACTCCGCCAGTTCTTAGGTGCGTACTTGCTCAGCTTATTCTCGGGGTCCACGAAGAGGTACTCGCCGTCTGTAACATGGACAAAGAAAAAAAGGGTACGCTCATTAGAGTGCAACTGGTTGAATGAATGCTTGAAAGTGCATACTTAGCATTAAGGTGCACTTATATACAAAAAGTTATAGGGAAACGGCAAAATTACAATTGGTCATGTAGTATTCACACCTATGTAGATGTATGTCGAAAGAACTAATTAGTTCACAGTGATAAATGTGGTTCTGCTATTGGGCTGAAATAAAATCGCAAAGACCCAAATCCATTTTGGGTCTCTGGAACATACTTATAACAAAAAGATATTGTATTCCTCAATCTTGCTCATTGTTGGCTAGCCTAAATGTATATAGGTACGGAGGGCCCAGACAGGAACGGACCCACACACAGTAGACGCATCGGCACTAGCCCGATATGGTTCGTCGGGGTCCCATTCTCTTCGCTTGACTTTTTGCACGGCCGATGGTCCGAAATGCCGATACACCTAAACGAGCGAAACAATGAAAGAGCTCGGCACTGATGTTCGTGAATGAGAGGGCCCGAACCTGTCCTGCCCACACGGGGCCTACTCGGACTGGGCCCTACGATACGACATCGCGACGCTTTCCGAACTGGAACTCGATCTGGAACTGGAACTGGGCTCCGGCCGTGCTTCGACTAACCATTGCAGCTGCACCGTACTTAGAGATACATCCAATGTATATTTATACACACCCATATATATATGTCATATATCTTCCGCTGGTTCTCCGAGAGCATCGAGCATAGAGAACGAGAAAGCAAGAGCCCACTGATAAGAAATGCCGAAAATAGACGCTTACGCGATTATCACGAGACTTACCTAGCGAATTCAAAATAAAATAATAATAAAGATATCACTTGCATCATTGTGACCCGTATATTGTATCGCGCCAAAGTGATTCACTGCCTAATTGACAATATCACTCATTTATATATATGTATATACATACAGGTACTTGTCCCCATCCGTCACAGACATTAGGATATCTTCGTGATGGAAGATTCTTAATACGGTCCAATAAATGTCAAGTCAATTTGTCTACGGCCGATAACTTTCTTTAATTCATCATGTTTCATCTGACGAGGGGCCATCTCGCGATACCGTCGTCTGGCCGACGACTAGACACGAATTGACCAATCGATCCCCCATCGTCATGACATTTCCACTTCCCTTTTCCCGTTACATTCCTCGAGTGTAGCAATAAATCTCCGATGATCAATCTCCGTGACATAACCGCGAGCAATAAACAATAAGCATCGGGTCAGCATTATATACACGAATTCTCGGGACACCCAGTATTTAGCATATTTCGATTTGCTCGAGATACAGACGTTCTCTCCTCCTTCCTCGTCCTCACCCCGCACGGCACGGCCAGTGTAGAGAAGCGGTGAGCCGCATTCCGCGATGCAGCCAGCCAAGGATGAAGGAAGGAGAGCAGGGGATGTAATGCATTCCGTGTGGAATGCAGCAGGGACCCGAGAGTAGTATGCGGGATGCATCGAGCGCGTCTCGAGAAATGAATGACTGATCGAATGGGGAGACTTTATTATACTCTGGAATAAAAGCCATGGGTACCAACGGAATGCGATGTATTGAATATTGGAGTACGTATAAGTGGGTAGCGATGGATCAAAGAGTGTCTGACGTATTCAAGAAAAATTTACCGATCCCAAGTCGATCTGGGATAAATCATGATAGATGACTAAGAAGCAATGGAGAATGTAACATCCAAGGAAATATATAAGGTAACGATAGGCAGCATTAGACACGCATGTCTCATAGTACGCGTTTAATATGGCCGCCAATTTAGAGAGTATTTGTTCAATCCCCGTAATTGAAATTGACTAGAATTGATTTCTGTGCGGCTACTTAGAAAACGTGACCGGGAATAGGACACGATACGAGGATCAACTTGACGTGCCTGGAATCTTCGAGTTTTTATCGAGAGTCCATGAGTTCTCCGTCCGTTCGATCCCATTCTTTCTTTATCCCGTGAATCACGTCCCCAGGGGAAAGGGGTGCGATCCCCCTTGTACCCCACCAGCCATTTTCGTTTCTACCAAGTTCGATGAAGGCTGGAGGCAAACTCAGCGCGCTCAAGTGCAACGAAAATTGCGGTGTGGAGGAGATCGTTGATGATCGAACAGAGATGATAAAATGGTGGCAAAGGCATATAGGAGTGACGCGGGTAATTTAGATTGAAGTATATTTTAATCGTTCTGGTTGATTGTATTTTAATTTATTAGCAATTTCAAGGGTGAAATAATATATTAATGACGATGGGCCTTAATGGTATTACGATTTTGTGACGCATAAGTAGAGTATTTTATATTTGACGGTAGGCAGAGGCTTCTGTCGATAGGGTGCTGCTAACTGCTGATGAAATATTATCTCCCGTAGATAATCTGATCCCGGAATCATTTGTTTCCGTTCGTCGATTTGTACGGAAAAGATTTTTTTTTTCCTGGGTCACTTTTCATTCGGTAGATAATCGAGTAAGACGATTAAAATGGGACACCCCGTATATAGATAATAACTGAAACGATATCTATCGAAGGTCCCAACTCGTAACTCGTAAGTCAGTCCTTTGGGGCCCGATCTCTCGATGGCGGAGGGCACCTGTGTTACCCAAGGTATAACCCAACCATTACTGGGGAATGTTGCCCGCGGGCTACGAACCCCGACCCTCGCATAGCCTCCCATGGGGCCCATCGCATCCCAAGATCCCCTCCAGCAACGAACCAAGCAAGATCTTACATTACTTACTCGCCACGCCCTGACCAAGTCCTAGCTAACTCAGCTTCTACTTTTTACGAGTTTACCTAAAGAAAAAGAGAAGGAAAAAACCGTGCAAGGCCCCATGCTTCCCCGAAGGAAGATACCTACCGCGAGGGTAGGAATCAGTCCACGAGATATATCAGTAGATGAAATAAACAAGAACAAGGATGGTTTGGTCAATGCCAAAACAAACTGGCCCAATAGGTAAAATTATAAACCGCAAGGGATCGTAACAGCCGTGTCTAAGTCCCCGCAGAGAGAGAGAGAGAGAGAGAGAGAGAGAAAGAGAGAGAGAGAGAGAGAGAGTGTATGTTGCTGTTAACCAGGGAAGAGACTGCTTCCGAAGACTGGGCCCTTCTTTTATAACTTTTTGGGCAGTTCGCGGACCAATGGACATTACCTTGGAGGGAGTAATGGACAGACGTACCAAGCCGACGGAACGCACTTGCCTCGACAACTAATGAGAAAGGTTCTCCTTGATGGTGATGTCCGTTACCGAAGTATGTCCAGTTAAGGTTCTCAGGTCTTTTGGGACCCTTCTAAAACTTGAAGACCCGGGTAAAGGGCATGCAGAAGCGAGCCACGAACGTATTAAAACTATCGAAGGACGCGCAGGGAGCCGACCGTATAGATCGGATGAGCAGCTCAACTCTCGATCATCTTCTTGAGGGGGATAGGCGACGTGGTTTCGTGAACGGAAGAGGATCCCTGGATCGAACCTCGGTTGGCGGTATAGCGTGACGAGAAAAACCGTCGAGAAAGGATCCCAGTAAAGCCGTCGGTTTCCCAGAATGAAACAATACCTCTTTGTCGCAACAACTCGCCGTAACCGTAATTACCTACGTAATCATGCCCGATTACCCGGAGCGAAGAATCCTGCTCGAACATCTCTACTACCAGCTCATTCCATTCCACTTCACTCCTCTTCGCTCTTCGGGGTATTAGTTATACTACGTAGGCCGATCTCTACGCGAAGAAGGCACTGGAGGATGGCAGTGGCGGGGGTATTGCTGTCTTTTTATTTTTATTTTTATCATCACTGTTTCTTTGGTTTATGTCTTTTCTTCCATTGCGCCTCTTCGAACCACCTTTTTGGTACCTAGATGTAAGTATAACTACCATACACGTTGGTACGCCCACCTCCCCTCGTCATCACGAAGAAACGCGATACTCGATGGTTATATGTATATATACGAAGGGCATACGCGAGTTTCCTAGTAAGCCAGATAGCTTCCTCGAAGATGAGATACGCGAGGCCGTTGCGAAGGAGAAGCCACTGAAGGATAAAGTTTCGACCTTCTCGTACAGACCTCGCTCCAATGGAATGCGCTGTTATGACGGTTAACTATTGGCCAGATCGAGAGATTATTTATCTCGATCCTCGAACAAGAATTATAAGGGTTTACCGCTTCGTCTCTCAATACCACTGTGGCCTTGGTGCATTTTTCGAAAATAGTTCTTACCTGCATCTTGCGAACTGTACGTACCATGACTTGCGTATCAAAAATTTGAAATATTACTTTTTGAGTAATCTATTTATTTTTTTTTTTTAAATTGTTGCCAACAAATTTTGTATGCACGAGATTCTTGAATTTTTTCGATGCAATTCCCAATTTATATTTTTTCTTAACCTCACGGTGATTTTGCAAAATGTCAATTCGCAGCAGCCTCCGTCGTATATACTTCAGTGAGGCTAGTGCAAAAGGTAGTTGAAAAAGGTTCTCTCGTAGCCAATGGTCAGTCGAGGTGGTGGCATTCCGCATTAGTCGTGCCACCCCGTGCTCGAGTGACGCGTCATCCCCGGGAGGACTAGCATACCTTCAGAGAACGTGGGTGCTCCGGGTACCTATACGACGGCTGGACCTCATCAACGGTTCAGTTAAATTTCCTCGGGAGTCTAGACGTCTTAAGATTGAACACGCCTAGAGTAAGGAAGACTAGACCGAACGCGCTGGTTCATCAGATACTAATTTAACGATACGACTATACACATATGATAGCTACTCCAGGAAATCATATAGATTCTCAGAAAAGTTCGCTCGTATATGATACACGAGCCATGTACACCCGCGCGTGGTGTAAGGAAAAGAGAGAGAAAGAGAGAGAGGGAGGGGAAAGGGGTATTACGTTGCATTACGGAAGATGGATGGAGTTCCGTTGAGCGGGATGAGAAGGATAAAATGTGGCTGATTGGGGGGGGGGGGGGGGGGGGGGGGGGGGGGGGGGGGGGGGGGGGGG
>JARQSW010000151.1:24326-62395 GCA_030142375.1 Calameuta pallipes
GATTCCTCCCCCCCCCCCCCCCCCCCCACCTTTTCTTTCCCTATCCCTCCACGAAGAGCCAAGAGCTGCTGGGAGGGTGAAGCCAAGAAGGCAGGAGAGTACTATCCGGAGCTCATCGCATATTTCATCCCGATCAAATTATTCCAAGAAACAAAACACGTTACATATATCAGGGTGAGCGCAGAGAGCGACAAGAGAGGAAGAGAAGGACGAGGATGAGAGGAGGAGGAAAAAGAATGAGGAAGGGCTAAGGGAACGAGTGAGAGAGTGAGAGAGTGAGCGAGTGAGAGGGTGGGAGAGTGGGAGAGTGAGAGAGTTAGAGAGTGAGAGAGTGAGAGAGTGAGAGAGAGGGAGGGAGGAGAGTGAAGAGGAAAAAGATGAAAAGGGTCAAGAGGGAAAGAGGAGGAAGAGGAGAGAAGCCCAGGTAGAGCCCTGCCAGCTGCTACCCGATATATCGGCTGAATCCTAAACCTCTCCTTCCAGAACGACCGGTGAGCAACGAACCTCCACGTTCTCGTCTTCTTACGGGGCTTCATTAGCGAACGCATATTATAAATCAAACGAGGACGCGTTTTAATTTATAAAACACTATTATCCCTTATGAATGGTCCATTCATGCGAGGATCGTCACGGAGGCATGCACTTGGCTTATTGCACAATTCCTGGTGCCATGATAGGTTAGTGGAATCAGGCCCATGTCAAAAAGGACACAAGTTTCACGTATAAACCGCGAGTGTACAAAGTATATCCTATTTATACTGACGTAAGATCCCACGTTTAGGTTATACAATTTTAGTATGCCGCAGGCTCTCTCTCTTTTTCTCATCTCCTATCCTCCCTCAGTTTTTCTCTATCTTTCTTTCTCCTATCTGCCTATTGACGGCGGGAAGGTGGATAACATCGAAGGGAACTAAGGTGGCCAGAGGCGTCGCTTATGAAAGATTTGAAGTAAAAACAAAAAGAAGGACACTGCGCGTCCCTGTCGTGGCGCAGCGTGGCTCCGTCGGGGCATCCGCTGGACCTGCTAGGTTCGTTTCCCCGCCTCAGCATCCTTTCCTCGACCGAGGCCTCACTCTCCTCCTCGTCCGACATTCCTGGGCCCGTAGGCCTGCGCCTCCGTGTGGGGATGGAGACTCGCTCCGAGAGGTGGAACACGAGGGGCCCTATACAAATCACCGGGCTACCGTCTTACCCGAGAGCTCTCTGTCATTCTCTTCCTTTCTTGATCGCGCTCTCTTTCTCTCTCTCTCTCTCTCTCTCTCTCGCTCTTTCTCTCCCTCTTTCTTCCTCTCTCCTTTGCTCGTCCTACACTCTCCGCTTCTCTCGTTCGCCCGCGCATACCCGTTATCTCTCTCATTTCTGGGTCTCTTCGTCGGACTTACCACGAGAATTCCCTGTTCCCCCTGAGTCCCCAACCCTACCCACTTCCACTTCCACTTCCAGCACGGTCACTAACACCAGGTTCAACTTTTCACTACCATGTAACCTTTTCCTGTCACGCATAATCCTCCTCCTCTCCATCCCTCTCAGGCGATACCTCTGTTACCCTCGCAACCGGAGGAACATCGTGGCGCGTACGCGGAGCGCACGCGTTATCGCTGGTAAGATTTGACGTTTCATATAAATTATCCGTGACGCGTGACGCGTGACGCGGTAGCGTGTTTTAATTTTTACGATATAAATCGTGCACGCGTAGAAGGACGATAATGCGAGGGGGGCGCGTGGGTTGCGCGTCCCTTCGGCCTTCTACGCATATGGAGTTCGCGCTACCTCAGCCCTGATCGCTATTTCACGCCGGTTAATATCCTTTGCAGAGTACACAAGACAGGAGTACACATATAGTAAGTGATCAAACTACATGCAAGAGGGTAATGGCGATAAGGGAGGATAAAAAGAAATTAAGCTCGCAGATGCATGTATCGTGGCTGCATATAGTCATCCTCTTCGCACACGTATATAAGGTAAAGCGAAAAAAAAAAAAAACAGGAAATCCAAACCAATTTGAAGAACGTCCATTGAATTAATTTCGATAATTTAGAAGCGTCCCGCCGAGGAAGAGAAAGGGAGCGAAAACGTGCGGATTAGCCAAGAAAAGATAACGTCGAGGATTACGAAATTGCAAGAGCGCCAGGCCCTTGTCATTTTACGTCGGTAAGTCGAGGAGGCTGAGGAGGGGACGGGAAGGCGAAAAGAATGGAAGAAAAGGAAGAGACGGAAAGAGGTACGTGGGGGTAAGAAGGAGAAAGCACGAAGAAAAAGGAAGTAGAGTGGGAGGTCGGGAGGGACGCGCGGAGCCAGGAAAAGGATCGAGAAAGAGACGGATAGAAGTGAAAGGAAGTAGAAGAAGAAGAAGAGGAGGAAGGAGGGAGAGGACGATCACGGCGCACCGTCGATATATAGGGGTGTGAGCTGACTTTTTGTACTTGTTCTGATTTTTCAGCTGCTTTTTTCGTTCGGTCGTGCCGTGCCTCGCGCGCCTCAAAACCCGCCAGCTTGGTTGCGCCGTGATGGGGCCCACTGGAATGCGGGAAGGGGTCCCTCGGGGCCCAAGGAAGGGTCCGGGTGGGGGCACGTACCAGTCGGACCGGCTTTAACCCATGGTGGGACTAAGAGCGAGGGACGAACGGCCACGAGGAGAGAAGACTGCGGTATGCAGAAAGACCTCAAGATTAGTCAAGAGTTTCAGACTCGTTTAATGTTTATGCAACTTCGACCCCGCGCCCTCCGTTCCTCTCGCTCTCCCGTCTTTATACAATATCCAATACTTCTTTTTCCTCATCCTCACCTACATACATCCTCGTTTCTCCCTTTCCCATTCTATCCGTATAATCTTCCATTTCACTCGATCTCTTATTGTATACCTCATCACGTAGGTATTACGTATGCGCATCCACTGTGACGTAGACGATACACGAATCAAGTATTGGTGGTATAACTATATGTAAATCGAGAATGCACTTGAACCGTCAAAAGCAAATGGCAATATTTCTTGTGATTATAAGGACCAGCACACCGCGTCGTATCTACTGCTCTTTACTCCTTAAGCTCCTCCGACATCCTCGCCGCATTCGGTTCCTTAATCCTGCCACGTACATCGTCCCGTTTCCATCGAAAGCGATAAAGAGTATTGGATTTCAGGGTACGCGAATTCCTCGGCAGCGACGAACCAGCCTGCTCGGGTGGCTCACAAATCGCATTTAACATTTCCACACCTCGATTTCGCGTATCCGCATAAAGTTCCACGCTCCTCGGTCGAATTCCATTTGAAATTCGAATTACCAAACGCACTCAATGTCGATGGGATTAACGAAACGCCGTGCGATATCGCGCGATCCTTGAATTCCATGAAAAACCACCGGAAAGATTTCGCTGTCCTCATTTACGAAACGCGTTACCCAATGGACTCGTCTGACCTTGCTCAATACAAGGTATAGGTACACACCTATCATAAATCCTCATCGGAAAAATGACAGAAAAGTACAGTGGCGTAATTCCACAACAAAAAAAAGTACACAGAAAAAAAGCACGGAATCATAATGAAATGCTCGAACAAAGAACAAACAGCGTTTCTCAATCGTAATCGCACGTAAATTATACCTCTTGAATATTACCATTTCCCGCCCCTCCAAAAAAAGAATAAAAATAATAAAGTAAAACAGCAGCAACAAATATACAAAGAAATTGTTAAATACAAATAAAACGTATTACTCACCGGACAGTATAGCCAGACCAAATAGTTCGCAGTCTCGCATGCCCTGCTGACCAAGAAGCACACATGTCTGCGCGTAAACCTCCTTTACCCTCGACTTGGCCTAAAACACGATTAAGAAATACGTTTCAGTCGCAGCACAGAAGCGGCACGATACAGCAATCGAAACTATTGACACAAAGTTGTTTAAAAAAGACAAACAAGTAAGCTGCAAAAAAACAGTTAACGACGCTGTCTACAGCATAGGCGCATTATTTTTCTCGAATGTCGTAGTCCGTACAGTGACCGAAAGTGAAAAGCTCTATGTGGCGCACACCCAGGTATACATGCCACGTGTAATTAACACGTGCTACCAAGAGTGGTGGGGTGTCTCCAGGCCACTCTCTGTGGACACACGTGGGCGCTAAGAGTTAGCACCTGCAATGAGTTTGTATATCCACCTAAGCACACTCCGTGTTCGCTACGCTTCCCTTGATATCGGTCGTTCCTAAGAGTAGTTACACGGCGCATGGAATTCTGGGAAACCATGACCTAGCTCAACACTCGGAAGACCTACACAAGAAGACTTGCCCGCGCGGGCCACGCATTCAGTCACGCATGCCAGAATATTTCCGCACTGCCAAATAACTCTTCTAACTCATTCTGTTTCTCTTTTGTTCTCTCTCTCTCTCTCTCTTTCGTTCTTTCACTGCAAGCACCAATTACATAACTAAACGAACACACGTACCCATAGCAAGATCATAGACGCAAGAGTGTCTCTATACATATATGACGGTACGACGCTTGGAGCCCAGTCGTCGCGACGCACCGAAGACTCAACAGCCTGTGTACATAAGTAAGCGCACGTAGGTAATAACAGTGCGTGGACGTATGAATATTGCAAACGGTGAAAGCGTACCACATACCAGACTTGGTATACTTCTTGCGGGACTCATTCGCAATTTTGCGACGCGCTCGATCGCCCTTCAGGGTCGTGCGCATTGCGAAATAATGTATAGCAATAGTACCGACCTTATTTATACTACGAAGAATAAGCGATTAGATCTTTTTTCATTCTACTCCGTCTAAAGACGGATCGTGACCTATAGCGCATATCAGATACACCTTTATATAGCTATACTATATGCCTATCTAGTTTGATCCGCGTCAGGTTGATAATTTGGCGCGTCTCTTGCGCCTGGTTATAATGGCGACGCTGCCGCGTACCGTGTAATTACGGAAAAGTTTTCTACCGTAGGCGAAGCCATTGTTCGCTCGGTGAATTACAAATTGGATGCGAAGCGCGCGGGTTGCGTTTTGCACGTGAAAAAAAGGGAAAGAAAAAAAAAGGCCGCGAGACACCCACGTTTATTTAAATCGCACTACGTTTTGCTTTCGCTTCCGACTTATGGACGGCGAAGTAGATACGTAAATGCGAGCCGATACGTCGGATTGGTCGCGTGGTCGTTTACGGTAAGACGCATATGAGATTCCATTGAATGAAATTCCACGTATGGTTTATGGTGATGAACAAGGAGAGAAGGGAAAGGGAGAAACGTAGAAATCCAACGAACGATACTGGATGACCGTTTCGGAATCCAACGTCGATTTACTTCAAGATCGATCTTCGACACGTGATCGAATCGATCGTCTCGAATTAAATATATCGCGTTGCCCAACGCATTCCACTACCGGGGATTGTCTAAACTAAATCTTGGCCGACTATAAAATCTCGACTCGGAGAGCCCTCCGTGCCTGATTTATAATCGGAAGGAATCTCGGCATTCCACGGTTCCTCTCATTTATATCCATGCCCCGTCCGTAAGGTCCATCCAATTTATTCACTTCATCTATACAAGACCAGAAGAGAATTCCAGTGTTACGTATAGGAGCACTGAGAAGCCGCATATTTTTCGGTACCATTGCCCATGCTTTAAAGAGGATAAAATCACTCGCGTATCGAGAATAAGAAAAATCGACAAATTTTCTTCGACAAAGAAAAAAGATAAAATAATAACAGTCTAACACAGAATTGTATAGAAATGACAATGGAGAGAAAATTTCTGGAAGAATTTTCCATATTCGGATACCCGTTATCGCAATTCATCCAATTCGTAGATGGTCACAAATAATATACATATTTATTGTAACGTATTTCCTGTTCGTTAACTCGACACCGATAACGAAACATTCAAGAACGAACTATCTTCGAGAACCAACTTACGTTACTTTCGGCCATCCACCCTTCGCTCGTGCATCCGCAAGCCAGGCGGGCGCCGGCCAATTCTTATTTCACCGGGAACTGACGAGCCGGTATGAACTGGGAGTTGAGGTGAAACAGGCCCAAATCCACCAAAAAGAGAGTTCTGACGGAACGTATCAGAAAGGCGATAACATAACTTATCCTTTCAATTTTTAGGGTCGCGTAAAATCAGCAAACGCAACTGGATGCCCAAACGGGAGAGGACGGTAACGAAAATGCACTTCAGGCCTCTCAGGCTGCTAGGTTAAGCTAGAGAGGGTCGGAGTAAGCGTCAAGCAAATAGTGCGCGATACAGAGAGCAGCGGATCGAGAACGTAACAGAACGAACCGGACGTATCAAATCAAAATCCCTTCACCAATTAATAAATTGGGAGTTCTCACCGGAGCCGGTGCAGCTAATCCGTGAAGGCCGGGAACTGTATCCAGAGAACACTCGGATGGGCACTGCACTAGGGCATAGCACTACACCTCCGGAAGACTGACAGAAAATCCCTAGAATTTCCTGGAGATCGCGCGAGAACAACGCGAGAACAACACAAGCGAGAACTTTCTATACCGTATCCAAACACAGCTAGAAAAACTATCAACAGATATCACGAGAGTCGGTGCCCCGAGACAGACTGATTTGACAATAGCCAAATTCGAGACCTTATCATTCCGATTGGTCGAGATCCTCATAGCCGATAACTCTTCCTTTCCTTCGGGTCGTCCCTTTAAACTAAATCAAGAGCGTTCCTTATCGAATCGGTACATAACTCTTGGAGATACTCCACGGCCGCTTCCCCAGAGCATCGGGCGACACCTGGGCACCACATCCTTAACTCGGGCAGGGGGTTCCCCCTCTGCCCTTAACGAAATCCTCCGAGAGCATTGGCATAACTGTACTAATCAACCCGAGAGCGTAGCTTCTGAACAGAGTGGCGACTCGAAGGGAACCGGAAAGCGAGAACGTTACCTGTATCGGTAGCCGCAGTCGCTTTGTGACCGTGAATCGAAAAATCACGTCACAGTATATACACACAGGTAACCCGAGGCATCGCGGAGGCATAGAAGGAGTCGAGGCAGAACGAGGAATTTCCTTGGCAAGCGGCAATCCAGATTTGTCCGTACAAATGAGCTCCGGTATAATTAGGTAGATCCTATCGTGTGAGAATGTACGCTATACCGCCGACATACCTTATGCCTACCTAACCTACCTATCGCACGGGGATAGGTGATTCTAACGATCCTATGGGGTAAACGCCACGCACAAACGAGCCAACCATACATGTGGAAGCCTTGGCAATGACGTTACCGTCATCGGCACGATCTAGGTGTCCGAGCACTGGTAAGAGCGAGCTGACTAACTTCTGAGTGAGCGACTGACTTACAAGCCCGTTGATGCACCTTGTAGATATAATACAAATACAAAGTAACCATTATACGGGCGGATACTCCATATATAAAGTAACCCTGACTAACTTCAAGTCAGACTCGCACCAAGTAGAATGGTATGAGAAGATCAAATTAAAGATCGATTAAGGTGAGCACCGAGTATCTTTAAGGTCTCGTGCATCATCCTGGGAACCAGGTACTAAATCCCAGGGTAAGTATCTTGAACGCAATGTATAGACGTGCATATCTATATATACCCAGAGAGAAGGTAGTGCGCGGTGCGTGAACTCCGGGTACATCCGGCACCTCATGGGAAGTACCAGAGAAGAGATGGTCCTCCGTGCACATGCGTTTAGTCTCTCTCGTCTCTCTTGACGTCGAGTACCGTCATTTCCTCTTTGACTATGGAAAACGAGAAGCCTCACGCTAATGAGTTCGTTATCCAGGGCAATTAGAGACTTATTCCAGATCCGAGCACCACTCTCGGAGTTACGGCCAGATACGTACATATATATATATTGTGTGTGTGTATATATATATAATCGCCCATGCTCTTGGACTCTTCTCGCGGGATTGCGTGCAATGAAAACGAAAAGATATATCCAAGGTAGAAAGAAAGAAAGAAAAAAACAATATCACTGCAACAATAAGCTCTTAAACAATTCTGCGGCAGATTGCTTAGGCGTGGATGCGGATTGCGAGTTAGTTTCAGCGAGGCAATGGCGTGGTAGATTATGGCGCGACGGTAATCCATCGGACGCGTGTGTCAAGTGTGTCATGCGCCGTGTAATGTGTGAAGGATTGCGAGAGTGAGTACGGTGGAAGAGAGATGGAGAGCGAAAAAATGAAATAGAGAGAGAGAGAGAGAGAGGAAGAAGGGGAGAGATTAACAGGAGGGATACGTGGAGGCATCTATGCCCAGCAGCTGGTACCCATGTCGCATTCACGACGGCACGCAATGCTAATCTGACATTTATAAATCATGCGTGCTGCATACCACCAGACCCTCTCCCTCGTCCCCCCTCTCTCACTCTTTCTCTCTCTCGTATATACAGCATCTCCCCCAAAGAGTATCTCATTGTGCTCTATTCGGTTGCCGAGAAAGACAGAGAGAGAGAGAGAGAGAGAGAGAGAGAGAAAAGAAATGCGTCAAACCGCGAAAATATTTCCATGAAACAGTGACGATCTTAGACGCGTCAATAAAAATTCTACGGAACAGCAAAGCAACGACCTCGCTTTTACATGTATTTACTTATGCGTGCATCAATATCGATTCTATAAAGTTTCTCTCGGTATCGAATCACTATTGGTGATTGGAGTCTAAGTTAACGTTAATTAACGTTAACGTTCACGCGACAAGAGGCAGCGAGCGCGAGATTATAAAATTCAAGTTTCCGCCGACCTATAGACTTTCCCTATAGAAAAATGGTGTCAATAAATTTAATACGAAATAATTGATCTCTCAGTAAATCGTTCTTACCTCGGCGACGAAGTAGAGAGGATCACCTGGGAGGGCGTGTACGGCGAGGTAGCGGCTGGCGGACACCAGGGGTTGAAGGCAGGACCGCGCAGCCGTGACACCGCTACCACGCATGCTGCATGCTTCATGTCGTCGCCGCTACGCCCAGCGTCCTCACTGAAAATACACAATAATTATACAGTGAAATTACCATCTTCTTGTACAGGGCACTTCGAGGATACCTTTCTTTGCGCCGTGTCGCGAACGATCGTTTATTAGGAAACGGGACTAGAACAATAAGTCATTGCAATTGCAGGGATTGAAAGTAATCGAATCAGCAAGAATTGTCAAAACTCGTGGACGCACTCGTACCTCATACAGGAGTATGCATATTTCATTGGATATACCTGAGTGACTGTAGCGTTTATTGCAGTTGTTATTTTCACACTGTCTAGAACGCGACTAGGGTCCATTATACGTTGTGCTAGGAAGTTATGCCGGTTGCTTGACTAACCAGTCGCGTACCGGAAGTATCATTTATTCGGCATTAGGTAGAGTTCAGTGGATTACAGCGTAACCGCTCATAGCAACGATAACTATATTTACTCGTCGAGTTTGTACACAGTGATCGATTCGTTCAGGTTTCGATATTTACATATACATACTTGGGAATTTAATAGGAACATATATATATTATATACATTCAAAAAAAACCGTTGCCTTGAAATTAAGCAATGTCTATGACGTACGATGCGACAAGAACGTAAATATACATATATGTCTTTATTGACATAAGAATAACGTAGAGTGTATAATTAACGCTTATACAAATAACGGGTAATTGTGTGTTAAGTTAACCATCGACTCATTCACCCGTCATACTTATCTATCAATAAAGGTATATACGTCCCGAGTTAACTGAGCAGCACGGAGTTCCTTGTAATACAATAATAAAATAAATCACGAGAATTGCGCTAACGATGGCGCCGAGAGAATCCGCGATCCCGCAGAGACTTCAAAAGCACAACCTTAAATTACCATCGCGAAGACTGACGTTCCAGAGCGGGGAAAGAGGGAGGGAAATTAAAAGAAAAGAAAGAATTTACAAAAAAAAGAAAGACAAATACGTACGCTATAAATCGCGCGTGTATTTGCAGAGTTCCGTAGAAAAGGCTCGACCTGAACTGAACAATCTCTTTCTGCTCGTTTCACGAGCAATTATCATGCCTCTCGGAAGGCCAGGGTGTGTTAGCCCTAGGCCAACCAGACGCAGGGACTCTCGGAGTCGCCTGATAAATTACAGCGTCTCGACGTTCCAGAAAAACACACGCAAGGAGTGCGCGCAGTGGGTACGATTTTTCATTTACTTTCAATATCTGGCATATAAAGGCAGGTCGCGTGACGCGACTCCATCTGGAAGTCAACGTCGTTTTCTTTACTCATAAAAAAAATACGTACCAACCTGTCCCATAGGATAGATCGTGTTTTCGTTTGCACTAGCCACAAAGAACTACCCTTTGACACATGTCACGAAGGGTTCAGGATGTTACATATGGAAGAAATATTGTAACGTGGTGTTAAGTATATATATACCCATAGGAACCATAGAATCTACTGTGTATACAAAAGCCACAGATCATCCCCTCGTTACGATAGCGTAACGCTGAAAATGACAAAGACCGCAGCAACCAAGAGCAGTAACAATGCGGCAAGAGGTATGCAAATGGCAACTTTAACCGGGCGCACAAATCACAGTGGCATTTCAGAGGATCCCCGCGAGTGGGTTGAAAACGTGTGTTGAATCCTTCTGGCTCCTTGCGAACCGCGGTAAATCACAGAATCGCTGCCGGCATTACTCTATTTGCATCCACGCGAACAAAGGTTCGCGTATGTAAAAAGACTCGCGCTATTAAGAACGTGCACGAGTGGAATCGTAAATTGTCGAAATATAATAACAACCCTGAAACAATCATTGGCGCTGATACAACGATAAGACGGCAGCGTCTTGTACCGTTGTAAGTGGTCAAGTGAAACAAAAAAAAGTACATACAAAAGGTATCGAAGAAATGATCGATGAATCTTTGAGAAAGTATAAAAAAAAAACAATGAAAAAAAAAAGTACACCAAAGAATTCCCGCAACTCTACGCCCACATCCTTCGGGATACCCTATAGCCATATATAAAGATATATATAGTATAACAGAGTAGTATGCTCACTCGGAGTTCCTGGCAGATCCATCTACCTGGACCAATGCATATATTACGCTTGAGGGTCAATATATCGTCATTAGATAGCAGTTATGCATAATGCGTACCCTAGACAGGCACGAGTGCAATTACGTGTATCGGTGAGGATTTCATTTTTTTTTTTTTCACTTCAGGTAAAACGGTACTCGTTCAATGCACTTAGCCTATATCTCTCATGTGCATAAGATATATGTATAAACGATGAAGGAAGATCGTATTCAAGCGAAAGGGAGGGGAGGGATGATTACCTAATGTCTGATCGGAAGGCAACGTTATCGGTTACCCAAGCGTAAAGCGTAAACGCACGTAGGAGGCGGAATATAAACAATGTGAACTACATTCCAAAAGCGTGAGTAACCAGGTCTACCCACTCTCGCCACTTCGTCTTGTTCATCGATGCTGCCAGGGCAAATCTAGTTACCTGCCTGTAGCAGTGAAACGATCATACTATATCTATATTTATATCAAACCAGTACACTATTTCGCCTTCTATTCCGACACTGTCTATAGAGATAGGAACTCGCGTAGGTCAAGGGTCAATGGGTCAACTTGCGTTGGTGGACAAGAGTGTGCTGCGATGTTTCAACGTTGAAAATCATGAAAATATGGTAAATAATTAAATTCAATATCTGTAAGAAATACGAAAAATAAATGCAAACTGTAAAATCATCAGACTCTATCGATCAGAGTTAGGAACGCAGCTGATAATTTTGCTATAGCCTCGTTGCCCTATATTCCTTCTTTATGTTTATTATTCAAAAAAAATAAAAAATCAGAGGGTCCAGGGGGAGAACCAGGAACTGAATTTTCCCCTGAGTTACGTAGTCACTCTTACACGTTAATTAGAATAAATTAGCAAATTAAATGATCTCGTTCTACTTGGCTGCCTAATTAATTAAGAAATCAGGCATGACGGATGCATCTTGAATCTTTGTATATTTTTCTCCTCGTCTCGTAAGACAGATCGAAATTGCACGTTGGTCGAACGATTGAAGCCGCAATGATTTATCCAACAACTATGAATTCTTCCGGTGTTAATACAATATGGCTGAGGTACTTGTATACGTCAGATCAATCTCTTCGCAAGATCGGTAGTAAATTCCCTAAAAACATAGCCTACGTATATATGCATTATTCAATGACACGGAGGGAGTGGTCGTTGGGTATAGCGGAAACCATGAAGTATAGTCATTTAGATCTACTTTAACAGTATTCAGTACCATTCCGAGCGTGGAATCCGATTTGAATATGGTAGACGGCTTTTCTCGGTATGTAAAGTATGAAACGCGTTGGTAACCTGGTGATTTTTCAAACCCGTCATCTTGCCAACCGAGCGATCGCGATATAGGATTATTTATATTTGCTTCTATCTCGTCGTTGGTATCAGGTACCAAGTGACTAATAAATTGTATTCGTACCTATCCACAATGAACAAGTTTATAATTAACCAATACAGATGAAGACGTGGGTGTGAGGTGTTATCAGGTGTACCACGTAGGTCATTATATCCAGTACCCTTATCAATCTCATTATCGTCATTCCTCGTCATTACGGTCGTCATCATCATCATCATCATCATCATCATCATCATCGTAATCATCATCATCAAGAAGCTAACCTCACTATGCTCGCCACCGTCCTCACTATCTTCTCCACCCTCTCCTGCATCGGTGCATTCCCACAGGCTTATATCCCCACCCCACATTTGCATAACAATAAGTCCTTATATTTATGTTAATGCTAAGTTATGCTAACTACCGCATAGCTGCCTGATAATGCGATGCCAACTTGGTTATGGCCGACTCGGCGCCGACATAGGTAGATATAGGTATATAGTTTATATATATACATATATCTACCAAACTGCAGTGTTTATACATAGAATCAAGTTGAATTCAAGTATGACTTGTCAAGTCCATACATCGAATCGAGTCCAGTCGAGCAAGTCGTCAATTCCAGTCGGCCTGTCTCGCCGTGCAAACTATTTACAACGTCGATCGATGATTAGCGCCGGCCGCTTTGCATAATCGTAGATTGTACGTACACAGGAAACAATTAATTTCCAGGGACGCCGTGTGTTGCTCTAACGACGGCGAGCGTCGCGACGACAAAATCATATCCCAGGGCAATCTATAACGTATACCGGCATATACGCATCTCGTAGCCAGACTACGATATTATAACCCGTAATAATAATACAATCAGATATACAGTGCGTGAGTCAAATTTGTGTAATTTTTTTTTTAAAGCTCGAAAAAAGTATCCATTCGATGAACAAGATTTCTAAGCATCCCGACCGGCTGGAACTGTTATCCGTAGGTGCTTAGGCACTACCTTACTACCTAACTCGATAGTGGGCAAATGGCCGTTTCAGAGAATGGTCCGAGAGTTCTCGATCGCCACGTTCCATTGAAATAATTCGTGCCTCGCCACGGCAACTCACGCATTCCCTGCATTCTGTTCTAATGTTCTCGATGCTCGGAGGAAGAAAGCCACGTAGACACGGAGCATCGAGGTCGGAATTTATTTCTATGATAATCGGTAAGCGTTCCGAGTACAGCCAGGAGTGGGTGGTAAAGGAGAACGCGGAAGTGCCGAACGCATATCTATATAACGCGACCATCCCGGGCGTCATTTTCTATGGGCGCGAATGCATTAGACGCATTAGGTATTAATGGAACAGAAGAATTTCAATTTTCCCATTAACCGAGAATAGTTTCGATTCCATTAGTGTATAACGTATTGAACAGCAGGAAATTATTAAGCATCGTCAAATTTATGTGGACGTTGGACTCGTCGCTCGGTACGATAAGGAGAGACTAGGCACAAGAATTGATAACTAATCTTTACAAGGATACACGAACGACACGTTATTCTCGTAAAGTATTATAGAATTGAGGAAATTCACGTTCAAGTTTGAAAACAGCACCGAGCGTTAACACAATCAATATCACATCACATAAGAATTATATGACATGTAATTTTATCATGCCGTCTAGACAATAAAAATTAAACTAAAAGACACTGCAAATACAAGTCGAATAAATGCACCGTATAGGTACGCGGTACCGTAAAGCAGAGACGTGTCGTCAGAAAATTACAAGAAGCGTAGCTCCGCGCGGTATCCTTATCAAAACTTAAATACCGACAATAAAACGATTTATACTGATAAAGATCGCTCGATTATAACAAACGAGAGACTCAGTCGTCCTTTCGCCACGATCGGCTCGACAGTCTGATATAAGCATTGTCAAAGTGCCTGAAGTACGGTGCAGAGAAAAAGTGTCGATAGCCGCACCGCAGGAGGTTCCTTAAAGAAATCCCATGAAAAATTGGATATCTCAATTAAGAGTCTGTCGCGGGGTTAAGGGATAAAAAAAGAAGGAGCAAAGCAATGTCGTCGACACTAGTGATCGCGGATTACGTGGTAATCGTGATAATGTTACTCATAAGTTCCGGCATTGGTATCTATTACAGAATGACGGGTGGAAGGCAGAAAACGACCGAGGTAATTATCGCACAGCAAAAGTACAGCTGTCGATGCATCGATTCCCCAATACGCTTATATTGGCTTTATCGCTGATTTCTTATCCGCGTTATTACCGGTAAGAATATTTACACCGAGAATTTCTCTGACTCAACGAACACAGGAGTACTTCGTGGCTAATAGATCAATGAGCGTGACGACAGTCGCCATAGCTCTTATGGCGTCTTACCTCTCGGCGATCAGTCTGCTCGGCGTGAGTTCCGAAAATTACGTTTACGGTACTCAGTACGCGGTGGTCAACATTGGCTACGGACTTGCGACGCCGATCATAGCGCACCTATACCTGCCGGTCTTCTTCAAGTTGCAGGCGACCAGCGCGTTCGAGGTGAATTTATCGTAACAGGGACGCGTTACGCGAAGAGAGCGACGTGATCGATCGATAATGGATCTTAATAATTTATTATATATCCCCAGTACCTTCAGCTACGTTTCGGCAGCGTTGCCCGTATCGCTGCGAGTCTTGCTTTTTTCACTCAGCTTCTTCTCTATACCGGCGTCGTACTCTATGCACCTGCATTGGCGCTCGAAGCTACTACGGGACTATCGACCACAGCCAGTATCCTTGGGATTGGTTTGATCTGCACGTTTTATTCGACCTTGGGTGGAATCAAGGCGGTACTCGTAACTGATGTCTTTCAGAGTTTACTGATGTTAGTCGCGGTACTGACTATCATCGTTACAGCGGCGATTCACGCAGGAGGTCTTGATCGGATCTGGGATACGGCTTACGATGGGTCTCGCGTCGAATTCAGCAGGTACATAATTTATATATTCATTCGTGAAACCAGTAGCGGCCGATTGGTTAATCTTACACGCGGCTAATAGCCTTTCCTTAGATCCCACCGTACGTCACACTTGGTGGAGTTTAGTGATCGGTGGATTCTTTACTTATCTCTCGTTATTCGGCGCTAATCAAGTTCAAGTTCAGCGAATGCTCACTGTCAAGTAAGTCACTACGTACGTTGATTTACGTATACCGCGCACTGTAAAGCGTGATAATTTACTAAGCGTTTGCACGTTGCATAATAGCGATAACAGCTTCCAGACTGTTTTTAAAAATTTTATATTCTTTTAAACAGTATCGATTGTCATTCAGGAAGTTTTCTGTGGGATACAAGTGGATTGGTTTATTTGTTATTATAGAAATTTAAGATCCGCTCAGAAGGCTATATGGTGGAGCTGGCCCTTAGCCACCATCATGTCTCTCGTCAGCTGCTTCTCCGGATTGGCAATCTACACCAGATACAAGGATTGCGATCCACTGTCTTCCGGTAGGATCACTTCGAACGATCAGCTAATGCCGCTTTTCGTGATGGATACTCTTTCCCGGTATCCAGGTATACCTGGTCTCTTTATTGCCGGTATATTCAGCGCTGGTCTCAGTACCGTTTCGGCTACGCTCAATTCTCTGGCCGTAGTTGTGCTCGAGGATTACGCGAAGCCACTTTGCAAAATGAGGTGAGCACTTTTATTTCGCGATCCTCTCAACGCTTTACGATCCCCGCGCGCATACGGACACACGATACAGACTTACTCGTTGCAATCGTAATGATCCTTATTAAACTAAATTTCCGTAAATCGCAATTCCCGCGCTCTCGTTTATGCACTGATTCTCGAGCGCGCTTTAACCACGTGAATTGACAGCTTCGCTTTGTCCTCGTCGTGCGCTTCCGCGACGAGGAGGTCGTTACTAGTCAAAATACTTGGAAGCGCCGATATTTCGCAGTCGCGAATCGTTGGCGCGAGTCAAAATTTTCTTTTAATAAAATTTTTTTAACGAACTTTCAGAGGCACTGAAATTTCTTCGAGCGTCTCGACGTTCGCGAGCAAAATCATTGCTATTTTCGTTGGATTGCTCTGCATAACTATGGCCTTCTTCGCACAATATCTTGGCGGCGTTCTCCAAGCGGCCCTCACGATCTTCGCCGTAGTCGGAGGACCTGTGCTTGGTCTTTTCACACTTGGAATGTGCACGCGTTACGCTACGCAAAGGGGTGCCGTTACCGGGCTGTTAATAGGATTGGCGTTTTCCATGTGGATAGGATTTGGTCAGCCAAAGCCATCCCCGCCGAGGTTGTCAGTGTCGACAGCTGGATGCAACGAAACATACGTATCGGACGGTGCAACAAATAATTTCGAACGTGCCCAGTAAGCGGAACTCGAACAAATGAATAAATCTATATAAAAAATATTTTTTCACTTATACAATCGATAACGTATTCGTTCATTAATTTACAGAAGCACGAGCGACTCCACGTACTTTTACCTCTACCGAATATCATACATGTGGTACTGTCCTCTTGGATTTATCGTATGCATACTTTTCGGATTACTCGGCTCCGGACTCTTCAGATTGATCTTCAAGGAAAATAATGAAAATCTTAATCCAAATTTGTACATGTCACTTGGAGCGTCGCCCCAAGCAGAAGCGCTTGGTAAGACTGACGAATTGAAATGTAAAAACGAATCGTGACCATGGAATTAAAAATAAAAGTCTTATTTATCATATTTAAGAGGAATAATCATTAATCTCAATGCCTGCGCACGCAGAAATTTTCTTCGCGATTATTCGCTGTTTGCCATACGCACTAAGGATTGCATCTGCTTCGCGCCTGTTTGGTAAATCGACTTTATCAATGTACCCGTTAATGACGAATTTTCAAAAGCGAATACCATCGCGCCGTAACGAGCAGACGTAAACAGCGGGAGCGCACGGTGTCGAACGCTTACCGAAACGTTCGCAAATCACTAAGGAATGCCGTCCGACGGGTGTTTCCGCGCGCCATACGGTGACATACAGCACGAACGTAGGAACAAACCAACGACCCGTAAACCCGGCATGAAAAGCTTACGTAAGAAAAGGGGAACGCCGATATCAGCGACAACCCAAGTGAACGTCATTAACAGATTTATCAAAGCGGGAAAATTCAAACGCGAACCGTGCATCAAAAGACGGACCACGAGAAAATTCGTAATTTTAAATACACAACGTCACTCCGTCAATTAAGACGCGTTATAACCATTATCAAAAACTTTTGAGAGTCAGACATTGGAATTTCTTACGAAAAATCCTTAACTCCGAACGCAACGATATTTTTGCCTCGGGGAGAATAAAACGTCGTGTTACAAAGCTGCGCGTTTCGTCAGCAGAGTGAAACTATTTCGTTTACTCTTCGTTATACGATATGACAACCGCGCTACGAGGCAACGTATAAACCCGATATTTACTCGGTAAAGAGTATTAATAAAATTTTTCAAGTTTCAAAAAAAAAAACATCAAAATACCCATAAAAGTCATTATCTCGCCTAGCTAAATAGGCTAAATTCACTAGTAAATTAAAACCTCAAGAAACGCCTTCGGGGAATGGAAACCCATGTTAAAATTACTATATATACATATATATATTATGTGTGTGTGTGTGTGTATGTAGATATAGATATACTTTACGTGAAATTGTTCATTTACTGGGCCCTGTCCAGTCACTGGCGGAGTCAGCTCGCGTTGATATACATTTTCTCGTATACCGATCTCTGCTCAAGAGTACTCAGTGTCCTAGGAGCCACTGGATAACCACGAGAATAATGAAATCCACGAGGTACGAAGAATCGTAGGAGCGAGCAGGGATGCACGAAATACGTGTCACGTATTATAAGTGCAGGAACGCGGTATAAAATAAATTCCACAAAGCGAAACGAGTGCGCGAAGAGGAACGAAGAGAGTGCGATGGCGTGTTACCGGCAATGTGGGATCGTAATCGGGCGGTAGAACGATCTAAACGGCCGATAGAATTATCCACGGTCCGTCCATAAATCGAGAAGGAGCGGCCACGATTTTCAGTAATAAAGCCAGGAAATTTCGTGTTTTACGAGGACGTAAATACCGAGCGCAGCTTCATATATACGCGACCGGTAAGATTTTATTCCGGAAATACCTGACGCCACCCAGTATATCCCAGTCTCGTTCCAGGCTACCTCGACGTATAGACGTACGTCTGCCAATCTACCTAACGCAAATTACTTAGCCATAGGTATACGTGGACGTTAAAGACGGCCGATCGGGATCGCTAAGCAACGCTAAATAACCAACGAATATATAGGTATTTCTGACTTCCCCGCGGTTAAAGATACGCGATTGCGCAGACCCACAACGAAGAGAGAGGACATTGACTTTCGTTGCATAACTTTCGTGCACGGTAAGCGCGAGCATGTGTATACGTATACGGTTGTCCGTATAGGCTTAGTAATCGGGTACAGGTGCTCTCGCCTACCTGAATAACTGGGTTACGGTAATAGCGTGGAACGTAATCTCCTAATACACGGGACGGCCCTGGCCCCCGTTAATTCTCCCAATGAGTTCGTACGGTTACCCACTGCCGTACCATCTATAGCGTAGAATCGCGTGAGAGTCGAGGTAGAGAGACGCGTGGTAGTGAAAGAAAGAGAGAAAGGAGAAATTGGCAGCGTAAGGAGGTTAGAGAGAGAGGGTAAATAATTAAAGAGGAATTCGACTGGATGGTAAACACGTGGTTCGGATAATCCACGAGCAATATAAATAGCCAATATATTTATACAGTATTATCTAAGATATATAGATATATATATATGCTATACAGTATCTAGGATGACGATAGACACTGCGTGGACTCGCTTATACGGCGTTCCTCGTAATTAAACGAAATAACGAAGCAACGCGAACGGCGCTGTCTTTAAGCCGCGTACTCATTATAATGCCGGGAATTCTTTGCATATAACGAATACGTCCGAGCGGCGACTTCTTGCTGCATTAAGTGGCGCAATTACGCGCAAATTCACGATAGTATCGTAGACCGTCTACTGTATAGATGTATACCTGTCTCTCGTCTCCGCAACGTACTTTGCCATTATCTCACTCGCTTTACTTTATATATCGATATACCTCGCTTGCTCTGAATCTGCGTACCCGCACAGAACAGCTGACGGCTAATATCACAGGCGAGGCTGTACCTATGTGGTTCAGCGATCTAACAATAGCAAAGTCGATTGGCAGATAGATCGTTAATACTCGTTAAGCCACGATTGTCTAGCGATGCTATTAACCAAGATAAATATTCATATGAGGAACAGACGGGACGACAAGAACAAAAAAAAAAAAGCGAATTGATCCAAACCTCAGACCATTATGTATTTATGATTTAGTGGACTCGCGAATGAGTAATTAAATTGTTAATATCTTTTTTCTTGATGGAAATTAAATAATTCATTGAGTACTGCGCGTGCGTGGACATATATATGTATATATCGATAATGTCTTTTATTTACGTAAGGGGCGCATCGCTAGACGTAACGCCGACGTAATGACGATGCAGGTACAGAACCCACGTAAAGGAGCACAGGGAGACTCGTTACTCACGCTTTGAGTATTCGCCTCCTCGAGGCGCTTATGTATATATATATATATGTACCTATGTATGTATATACACGAAAAGAAGCCAAAGCCAACGTGGCGTGCACGACCGACGCCACGGAGCGTCCTGGGACGTTGAGAGATTTTGAAATTTCGCGCGCTCCCGAGATGACCAATGCGAACGAGGCTGATTTAGGAGGACTGGCCAAATAGTTTATTGCCTGAAGTTTTCCCGTTTCCTCATGCCAGGCATACGTGCCTAACGAGCTACGCGATATATAACGCCATTATAATAAACTTCAGCTCTACTACACGAGAGGTGAGCGCCGTTCCTCGCATGGATGCACGCAGTGCACGTGCACAACGTGACTACGAGATTACAGTGGGATCCACCAGTCAGCGTCTCGTGAAATGCATATAAATCAAGAATGCATATTTGTAATTATGTCATCGTGAAATTCTCGCGGCTTCTCAATCAAGCTTTTACGAGTTCGCCGCGTCGCGGTTTTATGTGCAATTAAAGTATATAATCTTTGACCGCTGAGCTCCGTGTATAATTTAGTACGAATACAAGGAATTCTGGGAGACGATTATTATGGAACTGTCGGTATATCGAGTATATCTGTATCAAGTGGTGTATGTATAAAGTATATATATATATATATATATAGGTAGGAACTTGTAGGAGCGCAGGAGCGACACGCTGAGCTTCATAATTGAATCCTAGAGTTATGCCGCTCCGATAGAAACGAACCTGAAACGAGATGCTGGAAATGGGCTATCCCTATCTCATGCTACAGCCAGAGCTCTGCCACGGGCTACGCCGATTAATTCTTATCCGTGATCTCCCGAGGTTGCTTGTAAAAAGGCACCAAGTATAACCCGCGGGGACTACGATAATTTTATATTGACTTACCTAGATTCTCCCGACCTCCGAGTCCCCCCACCACCTAGCTCGCTCCGGATACACCTGCAATCAAAAGACAACGCACATATTTCATTATCAATAATATTTATCACATTCTTTCTCACTAATTTGTGCGCCATTATCGCGGCAGGCAACTGCGTAAACACATATTTTTAAGAATGCTGCCATCATGAATTTTCCGAAATATTAAAATTTTCGTAGCAGCACGAAGCATTCGGGTAAGTGACGGTATAGAATTTTTTTTCTTCTAATTAATACAAAATTTAGGAGAACGATTAGATAGCCATGGTTAAACATAAATTTCGCTAAAACACCAACATTGTACGATGCGTAACGGTACTCCTGACTTATAGGTTATGTAAAGCAATTACCGAAATATCCGCTAGTGACAAGTGCGATAGAAGGAAATCAAAATATTCTTAGTAAAAATAAACAGCCCCAACCGTTGCAGCTACGGCATGTGCCGTGCCAAGAACATAAGAATTCCTCGAGTGAGGTTAGGTAGGCTATCCGCCGTTGAGAGTATCGAGGGTTCAGGATTGTGGGGTAAGGTCAGGTAGAACCGAAGGAACACAGGTGTACACAAGGCAGAGGGAACGTAGAATAAAGAGAAGAGCGAGAGCTTCGCGCGAACCTAATAACTCTTACCACAGGAAACCGGTAGAAAATGGACGTGAACAATGTCTCCATATATATCCAAGTAGACTGCCGGAAGTAGGTGTTACGTATGAGATTCTAATCATACTCCATTTACCAATACGACCGATAACCTATAAAACTTAAGCTCCTCCCATCTCACAGAAAGCACCACCTAAGCCTCGGCGTTCGAAGGGTGCACTGTAATAATCTCATCCAGGGTGCATCGGGCTTACAATTAATTTAACGAAACCCTAAGGAGCGTATGCGAAGGACTGGCGAAAGATAGCGCTAGCAGCTCATCGGCTGGACGCTGCTCGAAGCGAACGAAGGACGCCCGCATTCCTCGCCGCAACCTGGTATAATACGAGGAATCGGCCGGACAGAAGAGAGAGAGAGAGAGAGAGAGAGAGAGAGGGGCGAGTTGTGAAGAGACCTTAACTCTGCTTTTGCTTCTTCTTCTTCTTCATCATCATCCCAACCTTTCCCACCCCGTACACTTCATCCTCCAGCTTTTCTTCCTCCTCGCCTTATTCATCCAGCACCACCTCCTCACACGCAAAAGAGCAACCGGACGAGCAATGCCCGCTTCCATATATCAGTTGACGCGTAACAGCGTATCCTTACAGCACAGTGTATTATCGCTAACCCTGAGCATACTAAAGTTGGGATATCACAAGTCCTGTATGTTAAGAGTAGGAGAGGGGTGCAGTCGGTTGAATATTATTTATATGCAATATCGAGAACCGGGGTAAGTATGGCGTTAGGTATACAAGGTAGAGCTGTGATCACTTTGAAAATGCTGTGGATTGATTGATCGGAAGCCTAATTTTCGGAGTGATCATTATCACTCAGGTTTTAAAAGATATAACGGGTGACAAGGGAAACGGATTGGACGTATTAGGCGAAAAAAGAAAGATAGTAGAAAAAAGCTTGGTGAAATATATTCAAGCGAACCACCAAACTGTTAATGGCGATCGACAGGCATTACCGTGGGAGGTCGACGCGAGCCAAAGTTACTCAAGCGCGAAATCAGCCTAATCGATTCTCTTCGAGTCATGCGGTGTCCCGCTCTTGAATGACCAAAGGAAACGAAATGTCGTGGCTCTAGAGCGGCGTCCCTAAACTCACGTCCGGCTGATTTCACGTCGATGTTCGTTTCCACCTGTCAAATCTTTACTGTGTTCTATATGGAGATTCCTATATACTGAATATCATGTAGATATTAGCTAATTCCTTTCGAGAATCATATATATATATATATACACACACACACGTATAGGCATATACAGGATAATATATGCCATCAGCTGCTAAAGGCACGAAAAAGAATGTGAAAATTTCGCAAGAATACACCAGTAGTCGCATAAAGGACCATAAGACAATTTAAAAAATTTAATCCGTCCCGCTTAGTGGTTCCAATGAAAAAAATCCACCAGCTTACCGACAAGACCCATTATCCAAAGCTAGTCCCATCGGACCCGATGGGAAGAACCATGGACATTTCAGAGCGTTAAGATCATAATGATTTCAGGCAGCAATTCCACAAACCAAGACTAGAATACCATCATCCAAAACTGAGTGGAAAGGACAGAGTATCTCGCGACTGGCAGACCCTCTAACATTTTTTCCACCACCCTCATTATCCAAACCGTAATTCAATCCCGGCTCTCGGCGTAACACGTGACCGCGACAACGTGAAGATTCCACGAAAAATTCCACCCAGGGTACGCACACACGCCCAAAATCACAAAAAAAAAAGGAACACACTGACATTCCCCCTAGAAAACGTGACAGTGTCGCGACCGAATAGAAAAAAAAAAAATTTAACAAAATATAACGTAAAAGCGAATACTTACAGCGACACAAACGAGCATATAAATAAATAACACTAGTAGGTAGTACGAGCCTGAAATTATCCGTAGCCCGTCCGGTTAGGTATAAGGTGGTCCCCTGATGAGATTATAATGTGAATATAATGGCGAGCTACCGCGCTACGCAACCTTTATCCCCCTTGGCAGCGCCGTTCCCCAAAAGTCCTTTCTGTGTTCACATGAGACTTAGGATCTACGCGTCTCCAAATCGAGAGCGACAGAAAGATGATGAGTACAGGATCGCAGTTAGGTAGGTAGATAGACAGGAGTCATCTATGAAGAAGCAGTTAACTATATAAACGTTATTCCCATACGGTATCACAAAGACGATGATAGTCTTCCTGTGGTATCACGAGATTCTGGATATGAGTCTGTATGGACCTTAAGCGTCGTAGCTAATATCCGATGAGAACCATTGCAAAAAATTTCGAGAAAAACCGACTGGACCATACGTATGGAATCGGAACAAGGGATGTGTATCGTATAAATATATGAGTGAATTCGTGGCCGCGTGTGGAGGTTGGAATAAAAATTGAAAAAAGTATAAGAGGAGCCCGATGACGCCCAGATGGTTGCGCCATGACTTAGCTCGCTTCATTATAATGCTTGATTAAACTCCATCTATCCAACTAGCCTGTCCTATCGCTCATTCCCATCTAATTTAAGTTTAACTATATACCCCGATCCAAACAGCCAAGCACTCCTGCTGAACTAGGCACATCGGCTACTCTCGACATCACGCAACTCTGCAAGATGATCCACCTCTAGTCGTTCCATGAATTGTATGCTTTCGAAAAATTATCGACGGTCTCGAACAATACATAAATCCAGTATGTGGTATTACAGAATTATAGATACAATGTTATTTCAGTTGATAAGTATAATGCACCTATATAGCCAGTACACTATAGTGCATCACCAATTATGCAAAATACTGCTCATCGCCTGCCAATACGGTGGCCCTGGCTAAAAATAGTCATACGGCCCAGAGCACGTATGTACCAGCTTGTGTATACACTATAGGAGCGCCCAACGTATCCGTACAGTGTATGCGTGCATGAATGACCGATCAGCTTTCTCCAATTTATCGAGTTTGTTGACCTTGTTCGCCTCTGAAATTTTCGTGGATAGCCCAGTCATTCTGATAACGGTCATGATGGAAGGCACGCGTGAAAGATGCCAAGCGCCCGAACCTGGTCCAAACAACTTGACTTGATTCAAGTTCGTACGACGCGAGTCTAAGTCTTAGAACAAAAGTTTTAAGCGTCAGGGTTCATTATCTGTATATATATATATATATATATATGTATATATATATATATATATAACCCACGTGTATTATACACACGCGCGCGTACGCGCGCAGCAACAGGTACGCGTATAGGATAGAAAAACATACGACAGGAGTTATCCTGATCCTGAAATGCTCAGTGCTACCAGCCTGTAGTTAGGGCTGCGTGTAATCCCGAAATTCAATTAAATTCGCACGCAATCTGCTTCGCGAGAATGCGCGCAATCTGACACGCGAGCAGGTACGAGAGGAAGGTAGAAGAAAGGCGATGGTAATAAAAGGAGTACGAGGAAAAGAGGAGGAAGATACCGGCCGGTGAGACGGAGGGTTTGAAGGACGAGAAGAAGGAGAAGCAATGGCCGTAAGAGTCTTAAGATATACCTAGTGCAACACCTTCCTCGTGTTGCTGTCACTCAATGTCAAGTACCTGCCACGAGTCACCATTATCAATTATACGACACACGCGTAAACCACCCACGGTATACCCGAAGCCAACAGAGTTACCGTACGTGCGTGATGGTAATAAAGGATTATAAAGAAAAATCATAAAAAGTGTCTCCCCTCTGTATGGCAACGGGTCGGCCGTATATCCTAATCATATTATCATTCGAACATAACCTTTTATAATCGAGTCTTGCTGACGGATGCTTCTCTCAATTATTATTATACCGAAACAGATATACCTATATGAGGATTATCATTACATCCAGAGAGCGGAGCATGTGTACCTGTACGATTCCATAAGGAAAAGCATAATGAGGATATCTACTTCGCGTCCTACGTCATAGCGATTTCATGACGATGGGACAATGACGCGAGCCGGTAAATATATTTGCAAACAATCTCCAAGAAACGCGTAGAGACGTAAGATTGTTAAGGACGCAAAAAAAATGGCGGGATATTATTTATTCAAATCAAGTCCAGCTAATATACGCGCGCGCGCGCGCGTGTGTGTGTATATAGCAGTATATAGGTATGCAAGAGGCGCAGAGAGTGCGCGTGTGAACGATTCGCAGTAACCGAAAAATTAGCATGGTGTAATCGAGAGAACCGAGAAAGAATTCGTATGAACTTTCTTCCTACTGCTTATACCACTTTTTTTTTTTTTTTCATTTGCCTCTTCGCACTTTCGCGTAGCTCGTGACGTAATCTCGAGCAGACGGTTAACGTATACTCGTAATATCCTGTTCGGGACTATTCGGATGAATTCAAATTCACCGATAAGTCCGATCGATGAGCGATCATTATAGAATGCTAATAGCTAGACTCTCACATATGTGGAACACCTCTTACGTGTCTTTGACGTACGTATATATATATATATATATACTACGACAGTAGGCAAACGCGTTGAGTGTCACGCGAGTTCAAGGAGGATCTCTCGTGGAAAACACGTGCTGCCACCATTCCTTTACTCGTTTCATTTAATCCTTTATTCCGCTTGTCTTTTTCTATGTCTGTCTTTTTTTTTTTCACTCGACTGGTTAATGGCACGACCTGACACAGAGCCATTTACGACCATGACCAATTTATCATAGACACTAAAATACCAAAGAGGAATGGCATTCGTTCAGTGGAAGAGATCAGGATTTCTCACATACATAAAGATCAAATTAAAACAATCTTGATTGGTATGATCGAAATATATATATATGTATATATTTATATTTGTACACACACACACACACACACACACACACAGACAGTTAATCCAAGTTGTAAAAGCTGGAGAGTGAGCGGCCCCATTCCATTCCGTTCCATTCTATTCCATTCCACATCATATACCAGATACCACGAGGCAGACCATTCCGTTCGATTGGACCGAAGGATTATAACGTATTACGTAAGGGTATCGTTTGTGCACACGCGAAACATCGTTCGCCTGCAGCGAATTCGTGGAGATTTGATAGTCCGAAATTGGCACAAAAGCCAGCGAGGAATATGTTGTATTATACAGAAGTAAGGTCTACCGTTATTGGAATTGATAACGGTAGACATTCGAATCGAATCCCCCCATATAAATACAGAGTGTCGGGGATCAATTTCCTGTATGTATTGAAAGCAAAAAGATACTCGTTACCGATCGATCCGCGTGTAGTAATAACATACACGTATACATGCATAAGAGGACGTTGCGAGTGATACCTTTTGAAATGATTATTCACACGGTTGTTATTAAAGCTCAAGACCCAGAAGAAATGTCGTAACGTGTGTATCGTATACCGACGGTATCCGGGAACTGCCGAACCAAGAGAGTTTGGCCTGCGGCGGTTCACTTAAAATAGTCGAGGTGCCTCATAATTAGGGCCTTGGTCCAGGATATACGCGCTTCGAATTTAATCCGGTTCTTTGCCAATTCCTTGGCATATCTTAAATCGCGTTATCGAGGTTCGATCGAACGGAAGAGCGTTTCTCCGATTAATTGATCGGTATTCTTAATTAATTAATCGTCAATTCTCACGTCACGCTACGCAAAACTACAGAGCATTCGCGTTACCCAGATTCAACGTGACCTAAAAGATCCACGGTATTTCGACGTCGACAGTTTTAGTCGTTGCTTACAGTAAGTACGTAATAACTCGTACAAATCGCCGTACGTGAATCGTAAGTGCTGACGCTATGTATATATGCAGATTACGTATCTATTAATGTTGCCTCGTTATTCACACTGCTAACGGATAGCCAGAGACTCTCGAGTGTCCCGCGCTGCCCGTTGCGTTTACCATGTGTAAATGGATATGAGTGTAAACACGCGAGTATGTCGCGGTCGATCCAACCGCTATACGAGTTACTTTACAGCCCGTGGAATATAAGTCTTTTATTATTCTTTCTTTTATTGTTCCATCGTTATATTATTCTTTTATTGACTCGTCGAGAAAAAAAAAAAAGAAAGAAAAACGGTAATTACGCACGAGGAATGACCGTTTATTTGCGATGCATAGCAAGAAGTGGACCTAACAGTGGACTGACAGTATCAAACAGCTATGGGTCGTACGAACTCAAAGAATTTCTCCGTGTGAATACTCAATGTGCTACATGTGAAATCTTTACGTATTCAGGTGAGTGGACGGCTGAGCCTCAGGTACCAGGTAGGAATGCGCGAGCTCGTCATAATGGCAGAGCACTCGATTGCATAAGTCCGAATAATACACTCGCAGTCATACCGAAGTGGTAAGTGATGCTTGGTTATGCCTGGCAAGGCGTATAACTGCGATACGTATGGTTGGCATTACTGGATTACATGCTCTCGTGGATATACGTCCGGAGAGACACGAACCCTATTACACTTTTATAAAGATACGTATAAATAGATACGCGTAGGCGTTGAGTAGATGCCGATAAATTGATAGATAAGACGTGGCTTTACGATAATCGTATCGCACGGTGGTAGGTGAGGCACTGGGCTGACTTAAGATGCGCGGGTTTACGTGGCTGCGCGCATGCGCAATCGAGCAAGACAATAGAACGGCGCGTGAATGAATGGAAAGGAAACAAGGAGAAATAGGGTAGTCAAGAGAAAAATGTAAGACGTTTACGAAGTAACATTATCGAGTGTCATCGATAAAAATGAAGGGGCCTATTATATACTAATGACTCTTACTTACTCTCACGTATAATTTATTCTCATAAGTATGAATATCCAATTGGGACACGCTCTATGGTAATGTCACAAAAGAGAAGCTGATCTGCGCCACGCGTGAGACATCCGAATGCCGGAAATGTCCCATGCCAAAAAGTCTCGATTTTATTTACCATAAGGTATCCTCCTCGAGAACTCTTTCGTGCCTCGAAAAAGGTTCGCCTCGGTATCCATGCATCACGTATCAACTGTACCGAGGTATTGAGTAGCGGCTTTAAGACAACTTTGAGTACGATTTAAAAAAACCAGCGTGAATCAGAATACCTACTTATACAATGATTAAATACAATTTTTTAAATTTTCATTTCAATTTATGAAATTCATTGGCACTACAGATGGTCACGTGGTCGAGCGCTGGAGTTGCGCATGCGCGAGAAACATGGCCGACAATACGAATGTGGAAAAATGACGATTACGAATAGAAAACCCGAGTTAACTATAACAGCCGGTTCAAAAGGAGGGCTATGTTGGCTATTGAAATATATCCTTATTGAAGGACTCGACTGGAGGAGGTACACTCTCGTTCAAAACTATCTGACTATAATAATAGTGGGATTCTCGTAGCCCCGCTAGCTCGTAGCCATCGCTACGATCGTATTATCTCACAGGCCGTGACAGATGACACAATGGAGTACATTGACACTACGTTCCCCACTATCTCGTAGTATCTTTCTCTCCTCGAGCTTATGTACGCACGCACGTACTCGGACACGTTGCAGAGCAATGTTGGTTAGGTTTTCACGTGTATAAGTATATACATATGTATGGCAGAACCGCATAAGTACTCACATGTAGAAGTACTGAGAACGAAGAATAGAGGTACTTTCACCAGGTAGTAGACATTCTCCGATACTGGCGATACACCCGATACTCACCCGAGTAACCTACCCCACTTCTTGTTCCCATTCTGGCCTGAGGTTGTTTCATATCACAAATCATTCAACGGTGTACCGTGGCCAGAAGTGACACTACATTCTGCCCTTTGAAATATACAAAAGGTACCTGCAGAGTTTCCGGTCGTTTCCAATAAACGAGGCAGCACGACGAACTAGCTTATTTAGGAACCTTCCAGTAGTCCCAGAGTTGCACATAATTCCTTACTGACATACGCGGCAATGTTTGGTGGATCGGTAAAATCCTTTGTACCACCCGATCCGGACGTGCGTTTATAAACGACAAAAGTCCAATTCATATGTGCCCAAGATCTTCGACTGTTGATACATTATACGTGGGTTTAGTAAGACGTGTCTAATAATGTCCGTGCATCGAGTTTCCCGTAACCTTACGATAGGAATCTTGTCGTCTCGATTGGTCTATGCTTTTATTGTCACCTGCAGCCCACGCCGTGAAGTCGTCGTTAATGAACGTTGCATAAATTCCGCGGACACTCCACGTGCGCTTACCGAAGGCAACTTCAGAGTGCGCCATTAATAACCCTGCAGGAGAGACCTTACGAGATGCAATGAATTTTCGTGAGGATTCTTTCGTCCAGTCGCCAGGTGGGTGGACGAGATTCTCCGATATTACAAGAAGGAACGCCTTAAGGATTACTTTGGTCGAAGTAATATACGTACCATACTGTCTACCGTATACTGTCTACTGGCAGTCCTATCGAAGAAATTACACGACCACGCTGTACGATTACCCGTGGCTCCCGTGGCATACTTGCACGTAATGGGTAATGGTCGATTGTCTATGTGCACCGAGAGCGATTACAATCGGGAAACGGATGCAGGAAATGTGGAGAGATGCGCGCGCACGCAGGAAAAAGGAAGCTAAACGTGCTCCCAGGAAGGCACGTTGCAGGATAGTAATTTCCGATTGGTATTGGATGCACCGAGGATGTCTCTTGCCCCGTGAGACGTTGATTCCAATCAGAGCGTCAAGAATCTGTGCAACGAGTTTAAAAGTTAATACTATAGGATTGATGCAAATGGTAATGGCGATGAACGTGGGAATTTTTGCATCAAGTCGAACGGATGCGAAGAGAAAAAGGAAATTCTTTAAGCTATAACGTCTCTTTATAGACTGATACTCGCCCACGTGTATTCCTTTGCTAAGGAAGCCGATACTCTTGGAGAGACCAAAATGGCCAGTTGTCCGAGGATCATTACGCTTGGAAAGTCTGCCGTGTGGATACGAAGTCGGCGCGTGGGGGCATCGTGACGCCAGGCTACGGCAATGTTGTCCGATACTCGCAAATCGAGTACAAGGTACAGAATTCGTACGTGAGTCGGATTCCAACTATGAGCTGGAACGAGCTGACGTGCATCCAGTTGCGGCTTCGTTATTCGTTCTCGCACGTAGACGCGCGGTTCGCGCCTCTAAGGCTACCTAGAAAATCGCAAGACCATTCGAGGAAAGAGTCGAGGATGATGATGATGAGGAACGTCCTAGGGTCTTTCCAAGTCTCTGTAAGGTACGGGGCTGGATGCCAAGATTGGAATTGGAGAGGAAAAGACATCGAGAGGTTCTCGAGAATCCGTTTCGTACTACCTTGGTAACTGATGAGCCTGCATTCTCGAAACGGTGCATGACCTGCACACGTGGGCTCGATGCATTGCTGGAGTATAAAGTGCATTCTCGATCCGACGTCACAAGAGTTGCTATTGTTTTAGTATGGGATTTTGCTCTTGGTTTGACTCCAAAGGTTTATAGGATGAGGAGTGACTGAGAAATGGTCGAGTCCCCGCAGATAGACGAAAATAATTGTAGGGAAGATACGTAATAACTTGCACTATTTTATACGAGAATGCTATACGTACTGACGAGGTATCCAGAGTCACATTGATTTTCATATTTGAAATCAGAAGTTTAGAGAATTTCGTAGACCCATGAAGCTATTCAGAAATTGTTCAATATAGATTAGCGATGTGTACATATATTTCCTTCGCGGTATCTTTTTCTTGGGATAGCTGACATTTTTCTTGGATAAGAGAAGATCCTGTTGCGCAAAGCGTAGACTGCGTGCACCAGGAGGTAGATACCCATTGTCTCGTAGGAGGAGCAGTGCAAGTGTTCAGTCTGGAAGAAATAAGACCCAGCGGGATACCGTAGGCTCTCGTATGGGCAAAAAGAAGGATCCCCCACAAATTGGCAATAAATTATAAATTGTAATCAGGTAGGGGTCACCGTTGCATTATGCATTATACATTATGCGAGATATTATGCAGGAGATGCTAAATAATCTAAGGAGTCGGCTATTGGAATTTCTTTATAAAGCTCATCCCTCGCGAAGATACCTTCTCTCAAAATCTTCGAGAAAAGCTTCGCGATCTGAGCGTCAATTATCAAGAACCGATCGATAATCCCAAAGAAGACGTTACCACCCGTCTAAAAAAAAAACCCTACAAATTAAATCCCCATTAATCCGACAGAGTATGTCCACCGAAGCGTCTTAAACACAAGTAACGCGAAAGAGCATAACGCAAATAGCCAGATCGTTCGATACGGTATGCGAGCGCGTGCAAGTACAGGTATAGATATACGCGCAAGGTATGACTCATCGAGGGATATAATTACGATAATCACGAGGACCCCGTGTACCCGCAGCGAGGAAACAACAAGAAAAAAAGGAAAGACGAGAGATTGGCACCGCTGTACGCGGTGCCCAAGCCTCTGAGAAGAAGTAACAGCCCGAGTAGTTCTCCCTGGCGAAATGCCCGCTGAATTTTACGATCGCGACTGCTCGTTACTAACGAAACGTAAGAACGTGGCGCGACGTAACGTCCTTTCCGTGGAACCGCCGACTCGATCGCTTCCACACCTTCAAATCGTCACGAGCCACGCGATCGGACGAACCGAACCAGAGATGCGCTGTAAAGTAATAAGAGAAGTGTAAGAATCAAGGAGACCTAAACGCGTATAAATCGACAGTACCGAGCAGGTAACCTGGTTATATCTAGGAAAAGATGTTATCCCAGTGGTCCAGGATCTTTCGTAGCAGACCGCAGCGAGAAGTTCTAAACTGCGAAGCTATACCGACCACCATCTGTCGCCCGTCTATAGATACTAATCTTCCCAGTGAAGAGAGATACGTTGCCGCAGGAAGGGAGGTTACGCTTTGTCTTAGCCGCCCCTCGACATTCCTCAGTTCGAGGCAAGTTCAGGCCAAGAATTATAATCACCCCGCGGCATCCTCCGAATATTTAGACCCTCGTAGAGAATTTTTACGGGCAGGACTACCTCGCTCCCTTGCAGTTCATATAGAAGAGACGTCGTGGAACGTGCACCTGCGCGGCTCGCTTTTGCCCTCGTCTCTTTTCTCTCTATCTGTCTATTTATCTCCGTATCCTTTATTCCTTCTTTTTGGTTTTCCAGTAAATAAGAAAAGAAGATCCGCGCACGCATATCCTGGCGCACACCTTCCACGTCAAGGTCGCTAAGGTCTTCTCGAACTCACAAGTGAAGTCTGACCCACGCTACGATCCAGTGCCTCTCGTCTTTTGAGTGCCGGAATGAAACGCACTCGAGTCCCATCGAAGAGCCCGCGCGCGCTCTACCCGATAAAGGAACGCGATCCAAGTGATTTTTCTTAAGAGAGAGTCATTGGGTCGGGATCTACGAGTAGAACTCGCGAGTAATGAGATCCAGAAAATTGGGGATCGTTGAGACTCTTGCGACATAATTCCAACTGTTTTAAACGTAAATACGAAACGGTTCGCATCGAACTATTTATACACTGCCTGTTTCGTTATTCAGGTATGAATACTTGTAGGGAAAGTTTTGTGTTCTAGAACAACGATTATTCAAAAACAGGAATATATGGATATTTGAAAAATCTAGTTTCACTTGAATTTCGTTAACCTGGTTGACAGTGGGAACCTTGTCCTTGTAGATAACAGTATAGAAAATACTGGTACCGCAGGATGAATGGCACTTATAGAATCCCGCACACAAGCACTCTTTGTAAAGTAATATTACGGATATTCCGTGCCAGTAGAGATTTCCATACTAACAATAAGAATACAAAGCGATGAGACCAGATTCGTTCACTCGTTTTTTTTTTTTTTTTTTTTTCCCCTTTCAAAGAGATTACACAGCGTTTTCTATTCGTTCAAGATCCTTTTCGCGAAGAACGAAGCCAGGTGAATACGTGAGCGTATCTCTTCCGTGAAAAAGAGAACGGATCACGTGTAGAGTGTCACGTGCGAGGACCTATCCCAGGATTATCATGATATTATTCGGTACGACGTATAGTTATCTTGCACTCTATCTCGCACATCCTGGTATGCCTGCGTGCTACGTGACCCAGATAGAAGATCTTACCCGCAACATCTCTAGTGGGAAGGACAGAACAATCAGAAGAAGAATCCAAAAGTTTCTGGAGCACGTAAGTGATATATCAACGATACACTTATAAAGAATATTCAAAAAATTATCTTAGAGGTTATTTCGCGCAATCTCAAAACCCATAGAGATTACCTGGACTTGGACCAAACCGACCATCCTATATTCCTTAGATCCCTAAAAAACTGATCCTCAGCAAAAACTATATTTCATATTGAAAACAAATCATTCTCGGATCAACCACAAGGTATGAAATTTGAAAAAAAAATCACAATGACGCATTCCTTTCGTCTGGCTAACACTTTTAACTCAATGCGATACATGCCCTGGATACACTGGTAGTCCAACGTCCTCTGGAGCAGCCTCGAGAGGTATTTTGCACTGGCATTATTTACACCAGAGTAAGCGCACACCCGTCAGCAGGGTCTGAGCGGGTAGGTACGTGAGATATACAAACGCAAAGGTGTGCAGCAATAAGGGGTAATAACTCGCGATATCGCGAGCACTCGGTCACGTACAGGTAGGTATATACCTACCGTGCAGTACCTCGAGTGGCTACCTGGCTACCTCGGCTCCATCAAGGTCCCTTTTCTTTGGTGAGATGATAGAAGAAGCTTCGCAGAATTTCGCTGATTAGAGATAGATATACATCACGCGTGACTCTGCACCCCACTATAGCATCTACCGGGTCCATATTGAAAGCTGAAGAAGATGCTGGGCAGGTACGAGATGATGTGTAGAGGAAAAAGTCTATTGATAAAACCATAAGTGGATCGAGCACCAACCATACAGATATATAGATATGCAGTAGTTAGATGAAACAGGAATGGGCAGCCGGAAGGGAAAAATTATTTTCATGATGTCCTTACGTATTTATTAACATGTTGGTACCTATACGTAGGCTTCGTGGATAATAAACCAGATCGTGGAATGTGTGACTATTAGAGTTCCTATTTATTTTTTCTTAATTTTCTTTTAATATCATTTTTATCTATAGCATACTTCCAGCTCGGACAGTCATGTATCGCTCAACCATACTGGCTCGTTACATGATAATTGGTAGCCATTAGCGATACGTTTTCTCCGGTCCTATTTTCACAGCGCGACGTCCATGCCTAACGTTTCATTAATATTAGCATGCAGCAGAGCACATGGTGCTCGAAGACAGCCATCGGGGACCCGTTCAGTGCCTACAATCAGGCATTTCTGTACTGTTACAATGACGAGCCTCCGCTTGAGCTGGTTAATAGTCGACATGCACGATTTCGCTCGGAGAAAGATCGTTTAGCTATACGTGTGACGTTATTCTCATTTCAAGCAAAATAGATAACGAGTCACCGGTTCCAGGTGAAACAAATATATAATATCTTTTTTTATTCCACTTCCCTCCCTATACTTCACCTACTTATTTTCTCATTTTGATCATAGATCGACGCTCCTATTAAACTTTCAGCTGACCCAGGTACCGATGGTCAATCTAGGAGGCTCATGCTACATAAGGCAGCTTTAACCCGTGCGTGCGCTGCATACGTGTTGGCACGTAGGTCACGCGAGAAAGCGTGATAAGCTAATAATGCGGCAATACGATCGACAAACACATTCGATGCAGTCTTTCGATTAAGAAGAGAATAATAAAAATCGTCAATACATCCAATTACGAATTAATGCAATCAATCCCAGTCAATCCTATAAATCAGTAGCTAATCTAAATACACGGAGACTCCATGCCGGATTAGGTAAGATCGAATGTTATGCCACACAATGGCGTGAGGTGGTTCGAGCTTTCATTGATCAGAGATTTATTGGCATTTTTATGACGTAAGTTGACGCCCGAGACACGCGTTCCGTGAGACGTCAGCGTCGAAGAGCCTGAACCCTGGACGAAGTAGCAATTCGCGAAAAACCAAACAGCGATTCGCATACCTATACAGCGGGGCATTTCAAATTGGCAAGCTACGCGGAAGAAGGTTTGTGTCGGTAAGCGCGAACACGGAATGGTGAGCCTCGCGTGAATCAAGTCAGGTCCGGTCGAGTAGAGTGCGCGGGTGCTAGTACGAGTGGGAGTGCGCATGCGCGCTCACTCTGGAATGCAGTTACGTCCCTCCCCGCCGTCTTGGGACTCCCCTTCTACCTTCCTCTCTCCTGCTTCTATCTCCCTTTCTCTTACTCACCCTCTCTCTCTCTCTCTCTCTCTCTCTCTTTCTCTCTCGTTCTCTCTCTCTCAGACTTGCTCCCTCACCATCGCCAACAAACTGTACCTCCATCTCCTTTTTATTCTCCTTCTTCGAGCAGCTTCACCACGTTACCTACTCACTGTATACCCTTCACCAGCGTATACCAACATCTCTGGACCTTCCTCTGCCTTTCTCTCGTCTTTCTATCCTTCCTGCGTATCCTCGTATCCTTCGTCCCATACTCCTTTACTTCTTTCCTCTTTCTGCAGCTTTCTCCTTCTTCTTCTTCTTCTTCGTCAACCGTGTACGTACTCCTGCGCCTGGCTTCGACGACCACGACGACCACGTCGAGGACGTGCCACCGTGCGGTAACGCGCCGGTCTGCGTACCACGGGAATTCTTTACGCGAGCTCGTGCATACGTGTGACTGCTGGGTATAGTAGAGGCCATTCGCGGTAACGCGATTATTTCGGTTTTCCTTTTCTCTTCTTTTCTTCTCCCTTGTGGACGCTGCCGGCACGGAAAGAAGGGTCATTAGCACTTTCAGCTAAGGAGAAGAGCCTTCGGAGTGCGACAACATGAACGCGCGTACCGGATTTGTTCTATGCCTGAATTTTACTATTTTGCGTCACTTATTCTGTACAGAGACGAGAGCTGCTGGAGTTACGTTAACGCAGGTTGACGAAGGTCACGATTCTTTGGAAATGACACGATCTTGATAATCGAAGCAAGATTTCTCTAAAGTTGGATGGACCGGGATCCTGGAATTATCTTGATATTTATAGTTTTCGCTTTAAGAATCTTTTATATACTTTTAAATAGAATACCGTATTCATGCTAATAGGCTTGTATGAGGCTCTTTTTTTTAATACTCATCTGCATTTAGTGTTTACCGGCATAAACGGTAAGCTCGGTGAAAACAGAATAGACAACTATTCAATATTTTACTTAAAATCATAATGATCGAGATCACGATCCTTGGCACTTGCGATGGAAGGTACGCCGTATATATCGGTGTTATCGGGGCAAACGCAAGCATGGAATGTCAGTAGCCTTCGGGCAAGTAAATTCTAAAGCGAGCCAATGGCATGTCATCTTATCGTTATTCTTCGATCAGACAACTAAATCGAACGTATCCTCTAAGTAACGCTGCTAAAGCGCATTGGCCTACGCAGAATGCACATTACGGAATAACGGTTGACCAGTAAATGAGTACTGTACACCATAGACTGTAAAACTCCTCGAACTGAAAGTCCACCATGAAACCCCCAACGCATTTATTCTCATGCAAGAAGATGAATAATAAGCGGTCATACCTTTCCGCGTCTCGACGATCGCGTCTATCCCGGCAAGGACGGCATCCCGACGACACTCGTAATCTGGTAATCCAACGTGACACAAGAACGTATGGGCGCGCAACAGGTGGCCGTGGAAACAAACACTTGGCTTTACACTCACAGCACAAACGGCACGGAAACGCTGGTAACACGAAGTTATCCTAATGCTTAGAAATTATACACGCAGGAGACTGACGTATGAACGAAACCAAGATGATGGTACGTAGAAGCGGGTTACACTCAATTCGAAGCAGCAGGTGTCCGGATGCGCCCGTATTCAGCATCCTAGCGGCCAAGTAACTGTCACGAAAGATTTCATAATTAATATCTATTACTATTTGTCCGGAGGATTTGACGCATGCCAGAGAGCAATGTTAACGAGCTATAAAATTGGAGCAAAAGCGACGCGCTACAGCGCAACGTGCTGTACCGGCGACCGGCGAGTGACTGACTGGCGGCACACGCCGGCTCGAACTCCCCGAACCAACCTTAGCGTAAGCCCAGCCGCCAAGCCTAGCGCAGCACTGCTCAGCGCTGCTCAGCACAGTTCAACACACCGGCAACGTGCTACGAGCCGTGCTGCAAGCTATGCGCCGGCCACGATCAGGGCCATCCAGAGCTGCATGGTATGCGCTAGACCCGGCCTTAGGTTGTAATCTATCTACACTAAGGTCTTATGGATATATAACGTGCCTTATAGTACCTAGATTTTCTCATAGCTCAGGAACATGCCCGTGGCCAAACCATAGGAATCACCCAGCAGCGATCCCGTGGTTAATTCTCAAAGCTGGCTGGGACATCCTTTAGCTGAATTTTTATTCTTTTCTCATATTCCTGATGATAAACCTTGAAATATTATTACAATTTCTCTCTCTCTCTCTCTCTCTCTCTCTCTCTCTCTCTCTCTCTCTCTCTCTCTCTCTCTCTCTCTCTCTCTCT
>JARQSW010000151.1:62495-97382 GCA_030142375.1 Calameuta pallipes
CTCTCTCTCTCTCTCTCTCTCTCTCTCTCTCTCTCTCTCTCTCTCTCTCTCTCTCTCTCTCTCTCTCTCCCCCCCTCTCTCTCACTCTGTCTCATATCGTTTCCCTATTGTAGGATCTGTGATGCAGTTCTATACGCTTTGTTCTCTATTTCATAATGGCATCGCGGCTTGATACTATTATAAACCTATGTGACGATTTATCAGAGATCGAATAAACGTCACCCAATAATACCACCGGCGAGCAGGAAACGTGAGGCTAATAAGAAATCGCCTTGTGACTACTAAAAGGACTGTTAAACGAACCACCGCGGCTCCACGCCCTCAGCATGAGAGAGTTATGAATGGGTAGCTTTCACACAGCCTCACAGCCAAGAGTATGCGGACCCGTGCGTGCCGTATGATATGTTGCATAAGCACAATTTATAAGTCGCTGCAACATACTCGCGTGTTGAAGTATACCAGTATATACATACAATCGTACCTAAACAACGCGTGGGTGCGAGCGTTCATGATGATCCTTTATATGATTTCGGGGTAGCACTTTTTATAATGCGACTGGTCACGTGAAATCACTGCAAGAAAGAAAAAGATAAGAGTCATGAAAAACTTTTGGTCGACTATTGATATGCTTGTGGACATAAGCTCAAGAACTTTATGAAAACTTTATACACATTACTATACATCTGCATTGAACGTTTCTGACAGCTATACCCGCATGGTATGTATAGTATTATGGTAACTCGTGGAGTACATACCAGATTGGAAAACATCTTTAAAAATGAACGAGTTAGCTAGCGTCTATCAACATAATATCACCGGATAACCTACACTTTTCTCATAGAGTATAAATTGTTTTAGTATCCCATGGGGATATTAAATCGATGTAATTAGATAGGCCATCGACTGGCACTATACAGATCGTAAAAGTAATGATGGTATCATTTGATTTTATTTCAGGCATCTATGATAACTGCTCTTGAAAGCTCTAACATAGGAATGTATATATATATATATATTTCGTGGGAACGAAATAACCCATTTGAAAAGGAATGTCTTCGTTTTTATCCTCGTTAATCCCAAGTGACATACCGGTAGTCCCAGTTATGCGAGTTGTTTTGTAGAACATTTACTCGAAGGGTGTTTCACCATGTTCCCTATATCGATCTTACTAATATTCGACCGAAGAACATCAGTATTACGGGGATCGTTTGATTAATTACAACTAGCCCTGGAGTGCGTAGCGAAAGCACCGTGAGAACCGAAGGAATGAAACTGCATCTAACAAATTATAACTTACCTTCTACAGGTGTAGATAATAGTGGCGGATGCACGAAGTAATAAATGTAATGCCAAAGAAATATTATTATATTACTATTGGTTGATATGGTCGATACGAGGAAGAGATCAAGTATAAAAACCGCAAGCCATGCGGAAATAACGCCTAAGCATGAGGATAAATTGCTTACATGAAAAAGGATGGAAGTGAAATTCGAATAAATACATCAGCCGCTCCAATAGTTGATCAACAGGATTCCATCAGCAATGCGGAAGTTCTTGCAACTCCCTCATTAAGTGAGCTTACCTGCGATGTTAGCTTCGTTAGCACAGGTGATAACACGGCTCGTTAACAGACTATTCCACGGTCGGTAGCCTGTTGTTAGTTATTGAAGGAGCAAGGGTTAGCACATAACATTCGACATCAGCAAGGATAATATCCGTAGAAGAACTCAGATGGTAATTCTAGTTTTCAACGCCATCTGTTGAAATCAGAAAATGTAGACTCGTTCTGAGGCTAAGTGTCTGACATACTGCGTTTGAGCAGTAGAGGATGTGCGAACCAGCGGACCTATCTCCGAAGAAGACCGTGGTGTGACGTAAACGGAGATCCAAACAAGTATCAGCTGTGTAGCAGTCATTGTTCGTGTCCGTTTTGGCAGTCGTACAAGAATCCTGTTTTCTTCATTTTTTGTCAACGATCGGATTGTCCGAGGGAGTAGCAAGCGGTGGCCGAAACGCACGGGAAAAAGGGGGGCGCGATTTTCCTGCAACCGTGGCTGCGTGCGTGCCCCAGCCCCAGCCCCAGCCCCAGCCCCTGCCCCACCAACGAACCCAGGGACAATAATCGTGTGAAAAACGGGGCGGTACGCGCACAAGCCTGGCCTCGAGCGGCGAGTCGGACGACGGTGGACTCGCTCCGCCACCGCGCAAAAGGTCCCGTAGTTGTCTCCCGGCTACCTTACGACCAGCGGACGAGCACCACTCCAACCCCGAGATGGAGAATTATCGGTAACACGACAAGACAGGGACGGGGAGTTTTTTTTGTGAACCAAATCACACGCTCGAATATCTGCTTTTATATCTATCCAACGTTTAGTGACTTTGGGGTCAACCTTTTCTTGTACTTGAAAAGGAATGCTTCAATGTGATATATTCAAAGTTATTAGGTTTGCTTATGAAAAGAGGATTGTAAGGTTCTTTATTTCTTTGTGAAGGATGGTTAATGTTAGTGATTTAAAACAGAGATCAGACAGATGTATCCCTTTGTCTTGATCTATAATAAAATTTTTACGAATGATGTTTTCCCATGCGTCACAGTGTGATGCAGCAAACCTCTAATGGTTCCGCTGCATCTGGACCTCAACAAAATGGAGCAACAGCAGATTCTGGTGGACCTCATACCAATGGCAACTTAGCTCCAGGACCTGATGGTGATCTGAATGGAATAAATGGAGAACCTAATAGGGCCTTAGGACCTCCTAAAATTATGGACAAAACTAATCAAGATATTGTGCGTCTCATCGGACAGCATTTGAAAACAGTTGGACTCGAGTGCGTACCAGCTCTAGTATCTTTCAATATCTCAAAGAATAATTTTGAAACAACAAGCTCGATTTACCTTATTCGTCTAGAGAAAACATGCTTATTATATGCTTTCTCTTTTGGTTCCTTTGTGTTCTTATTTTTTTGCGCATAGGGTCATTATACTATACTATCAGTGAGATAGCAATTAAATTTCCAGAATGATTCAAGCAGCCTAATCGCAATATTCTAAGGAGTGATTCAAAAGTAAAGTCTTATAAAATTTCTTTGTTTGAATGCATTTATCAAAAGTATTGTATTGCCACGTATCTACACTGGAAGTTACAAAGTGGGAGAGAGCTAATTATAGAAACTTGGAATATAGTTCGTATAGTATCTACCAGCTATATTTGTACTATAACCATATAGCTACTGAAAAGTATTAGTGCTCAGACACGCGAAAAGTCGTACAAAAACTATTACCACTACCAAGTCACGTTAAATTCAGATCATGCACGCACCAAATTGCCAAACATTAATGCGTCGCCGTTCGATCTTCAATATTAAAAGAAACAGGAAAAAGTAATACGAAGCCTTGTGCATTTGTTTACATGTCGCATATAGAAAACGATGTAGTGTAGTGAGTCATATACAGTCTTGTCAATAGAATATTTAAAAATAAATTCAATATCCCGGAGATATGGTTTGTTAGCATTATTAGATACGTGCCTAATATCTGTTCTCTTTTTGTTTTAATAAGACTGAAAAAAATATGTGTTTTTCAGTCGGACCGCTGATTTGCTTATGCAAGAGTCAGGCTGCCGCTTGGACCATCCAGCTGCTGCAAAGTTCCGGCAGCACGTGATGGACGGCGATTGGAACAAAGCGGATCATGATCTCAACGAACTGAAATCCTTCTTAAATGGCTCCGGCCAGAGCCTCGTGGTGAGAATTCCGTCACGTCATGGACATTAAGTAGGGAACGTTCGGGAACCACTTTGAGACACGTTACGTTACGCCGTGTCTTTCAGGAAATGAAGTTCCTGCTTCTTGAGCAAAAGTATCTCGAATACCTGGAGGAAGGCTTAGTGTTGGAGGCCTTGCAAGTACTTCGCAATGAACTTACTCCACTTGGGCACAACACCGGACGTGTTCATCAGTTGTCCGCTTTTATGATGTGCAGTGGACGGGACGAGCTCCAGGTACTGATATAACGAGTGCCGTTCGAATTCTCTTAGGGCATGATACGCACGACGACATTGAAATTCAATGTACCATTATCGTTGCGATTGACAGAAAGACGTCGTAATTGATTTTGAATCGCGGAGAATACGAAATATCGTGAGAAGCGTTCATGAAACTAACGTATAACTGAAAATTTGATCACTAGCAAATAGACACTTGTTGACAGACACGTGCCGGTTGGGATGGCAAAGGTTCAGCCTCGAGGGCTGCCCTAATGGACAGATTGCAGAAATATTTGCCACCTTCCATAATGTTACCTCCGCGACGTCTTCACTCTCTCTTATGTCAGGCTGTGGAAATGCAAAACCAACAGTGCACATACCATATTACTCATACTCAGGTACCGACTAGTTTCTAATTAATTATATTACCTTCTTACTACCAAAGTTATCGCTCACCTGTGTCTTTGCATGCTTAATATCTCCAATTTTACACTAGGTCGAAAATCCTATTCATAATGCCCGAGAGATAACGATCATTGAAAAAAAAAAAATCGTTTAATAATCCCTCAATTGTTTTTCAATTTATTTCGACCAGACGAGTCTAGAGAATGTCTCGCTGCTGGTGGATCACAGCTGTAGCAAAGAGCAATTCCCGTGCCATACCACCCAGGTGCTCAATGATCACTGCGATGAAGTCTGGTATTGTAAATTTTCACCAGATGGTCTCAAGCTAGCCACTGGATCCAAGGATATGACCGTTATCGTATGGGACGTTGACCCCGTGAGTTCATTGATGATAAACTTAACCCTTAACCCCGAAATCTTGGTCATTTTTGTCCGAGCCAATTTAAACTTTTGGAAAGGTTGAGAGTATATAATAAAAACATATTGTAAATAATTATTTCAGATTTTTTTTGATAGTATTGTAGTAAAAGGTTTAAAGCTAATATATGAATTTTTATAGATTTCTTCTAATACGTTGAGTTAGTGAGAAACGAGCCGGTCAAAAATGACCCATGTTTTGGAATTGAGGGTACCAAAAAAAAAAAAACCTTTAGGGGTTAAGGGTTAAACATTGAGTCTTGGACCTGTAACTACCCCATTGCGAACATGTGATATAGGAAACCTTGAGAGTAACGCACAGAAAGACACTGGAAGGACATACGTACGGTGTGGCATTGATCGCATGGAGTCCTGACAGTAGTCACCTGATAGCCTGTGGGCCTGAAGACTGTCCTGAACTTTGGCTCTGGAGTGTCGACACACCTGACTGTGAGTTACGTGTTAAATTGACTCAAAGCACTGAGGACTCGCTCACAGCCTGTGCTTGGCATCGCGACGCAAACAAATTCGTAACCGGTGGTCTACGTGGCCAATTCTACCAATGCGTGAGTTTACATTATAGTGCGCCGAGTGCATCTTACGGTCTTTTCGTGATTGCCTTTTGATCGATGCTTTAGGACATGGACGGTAACGTATTAGACTCCTGGGAAGGAGTGCGAGTGAGGTGTCTCTGGTGCAGAAGCGATGGAAAGACCGTGCTAGCTGCCGATTCTCATCATCGTATTCGCGGTTATAATTTTGATGAGTTGTGCGACTTCGCGATGTGAGTATTCGATTACTGATGAAAAAAAAAAAAAAAAAAAAACCAAGTATTTTGTGGTGCCGTATCACGATGGGAACTGTGCGTGTTCTTCAGCCTCCAAGAGGACCACCCGGTGATGTCCTTCAGCGTAAATAAAGCGGACCGATTGGCGTTACTCAATGTCGCCAATCAAGGCGTGCATCTCTGGGATTTACAAGACAGGTGCCTAGTCAGACGTTTCCAAGGTGTCACGCAAGGACATTTTACTATTCATAGCTGCTTTGGTGGTGTCAATCAAGATTTTGTTGCATCTGGCAGTGAAGGTGGGTTATCATTATTATCATTATCTCTATAATGATTGAGACATCAAAATGAATCTCGATTAGAATTTTGTATGCGATATCATTGTCACATTACTTTCGCATGACATTCATTGTGAATAATTGGAAACAGTATTAGAATTATACGTGTGTAATTTTTACATGAAGTAAATAGTTAATACATTCAAATACCATGTATGCCATGTATTTGAATGTACTCTAGTGATTTATGGTTTCCGTATACGATTCTTACAGATAATAAGGTATACGTGTGGCATATAAAAAAAGAGTTGCCCATAGCAACTCTTACGGGGCACAGTAGGACAGTTAATTGCGTATCCTGGAATCCCGTTTATCACCAAATGATGGCTTCAGTGTCTGATGACAGCACTGTACGGATATGGGGTCCAAGATCGTCTTCTCCTGAGAGAGCTGATAATGCAAAGACTGGTCAGTTCAATTAAATCATCAATAATAAACATTTTTCTTGAGAAACACTGTCCAGGAATCCTGGTAATTGATAACCAATAATCATTTAATATCTTGTGATTTTTAGCATCACCTGAGAGCAACTCGTCAAACGGTAGCGGATGGCACGAGATGGTGTCGTAGCGGACCACAGTGTATCAGTACTCCCATGACCCCATGGTGTTCAAAAGACTGTCCTGTTGACTCTCCCCAGCCCTTTATCATAATCCCCGTGCCTCGATACCCCGATTTACAAATCGTCGAATTCCGAATGGGGGTAATTAAAGGGCTTATCGGATGGCAGCACTCAACAGCCAATCAATTACAGATAAGCCAATAATTGAGTGTAACATTGGGAGTCTGCGAGTATTCATTTTTTTTTTTTTTTTTTTTTTTTTTTCTTATGTAATTTGTGGATATGACAGAAGTATGCGAATTGCGTTCCACATTGTGTATGCTCGAATAAGAAGTCTTGTATTGTGATCCACGCTCTATCCGCGAAATAGAGAAGAGCATTATTGCATTAATGGGACTAGAGGCACACAATATATATGGAAAAATTAATTCTTGGGATTGGCACTGGAGAGCAAGATTTAAAATTGTATAGTCGTTTAAAAAAAGGGGGAAATATTACATCACGAAAATTATTCTAATACAAAGGGAGCTACTGACAACTTCGAAATTAAAGGACTGACACGGAATATACATATTATCGTGCCAATTGAAAAGGAATTATTTTTTATCTATGACCGAAATTGGCTTGTGCTATTAGAAATTATATTTTGTTTAAGACTGGATAAATTTTTGAAAACCGAGTCGTAAGGCACTATTGTACGATTCCTAGTTCTTTTTTGTTCTCTTCGTATATTTATACGCTCTCGTTAAAACCACTAAGGTGGACTGCGAAGCTTAAAAAAACCGCGGATCTGGAGACATAGGTTTTATTTATATTTAATTGAGTGATTTTATATTGTGGTATACATACTTAACGTTGGGCGGGTTATTAACGTTACTCTTATTTTATAAATTGCCATGTCCTGCCAAAAAAAACTAGGCTCATATAATATCAAACAATAAAGCAACAAACTCTATCGGTATATTAATATCTGCTTAATTATTAAATTGGAAATTCTGAATTTAATAAAACTGTACTATTCGGATAACTGAAAATTTGGAAACGTGGATTCACAAAATTGTGCTCCCATATCCAGGAAGTAATGACGTATATGATACGATGTCCTTGGCGTTATGTAAGTCTTTGGCTGCGCACAATTTTATTAAAATGAGAAGCAAGCTTACGGTTGTGATAAGTTATCGAGTTTCAACTTCTATACTAATAATATACGTTTTATTGTTCTTCTCCATTTTTATTTAAAAGGACAATTTACTTGAAAACGTAGTGGCAGTTAATAGGATAACTATATCCAAATCTTGCGAACGGGCTTTTTGTTTGATGAAATAACGTAATCGAAGGTCTTAATTTATTATATCACAAAAAGCGATATATATATCTACAGATGCCTTTTCAATTAACGACATTACGGAGCACAATTGTTTGGAATGCCGTATAAGAGATTTACCCGAAATTTGGAAAAGAATTATTCCTTATTTTCAATATTGAAATATGTGTTTTTACATGATGATTTCCAAAATTGTCAGCTTATCAGTGCTTGTAATTTAATTGAAACATTTTTGAGGCTTTCTCAAAGATTCATATAAATTTATCAAGGAATAGTCATGCCCATCTTCATTTTGCTGTTAATAACATATTAATTGATGACCAAGCTTAGGAAACATACGAAACAAGCAATAATGAAAACGTATGGGAATTCAGAATTAGAAATTAGTGAACTTTGAATTGGACAAAACGGAGTGCCTCATCGGTAACCGTATGTCGTGATTCTAGGTATAAAATATGACTCTAAAAGAATATAACCTTTGGTAACAAATATTCACAAGCTTATATACTGCCTTATGACTCGCAATCGCAATATAAAGAAATAAGAAACTGTATTAAATTTTACATCTAATGTTGCGGTTTTGATTTAACGAACACCCAGAGTGATATTGTAAATCAGTTGTATAAAGAGCTATAATGGATTACAGTTGTTACATAAATTTTACTTGAGTTGTCGACCATTTCTACATATGGTCACACGTGAATGCAATCGTTGTCATTGCAAACATTTGTTTTATGTGTTCTAAGTACATAGTTCAGAATACAAGACCAAAATTCATCCAACCTCTACAGTGACCGTTACGCAAATTACAATTTCAATTCATTTCTCAATAAAAGCTTGTAATGAAATTATCATCGTTAACTTCATCAAAACAATTATTCTTTCTCATTAAAAAAAAAAAAAAAAAAAAAAAAAAAAAAAAAAAAAAAAAAAAAAACAAAAAAAAAATAAAAAAAAAAAAAAAAAACAACCACAAAATAAAAAAAAAAAAAAAAAAAATTAATCTTTAAAATAAAAAAAAAAAAAAAAAAAAAAAAAAAAAAAAAAAAAACCATCAATATCCCAAGATATCATTACCTCACAGAAATAAACGATTTCCTAAATCTAAAATCTAAGTCTTAAAACGAATTACAAATACAAAATTTCAGAAATATTGTCACAAAAAACTTTACCATATAAGTCCTATTCTATGTATATGAAAATCACAACTGATTTATCGATACTGATAATTGTACTATCAACTGAACAAGACAAACGTTATCGATTACCTACCCAAGTTGATAGTAAAAAGAAGTGAAAAAGAAAAGAAACAAATCGTTAATGAAAACATGGAGTAGTGCGTTTTAACGTCCGTGCATGCTATGAATAAGACAATGCGTACGTTATTCTCTCGCATATAAATGTAAATAGCTGTAATGTGTCGCAAATGCACACGGTATTCCCAGCCGAGGAGATCGCGTTGACATTAATCGGACGCACTTAAGAATTCTCCAGTTTTTGTATACTTCGCTGGAACTACCAGATTATTACTGATAAGCGAGTGATTTTGATTACGATATAAGATACCGATTTACAGTAAAATCAGTTAAGAGTTTTATTTAGACAACATGGACCCTTTCCTTAAGACATAATTGGTCATCGATTCTTTAACGTGGGACAATAAGTATTAAATTATCAATTAAACAAAATTTTTGTAATAGATACAATCATCTCCATCGTCGTGTATTATTGCTCTGTCAAAACAGTATACCATATAGTAGTATCAATGTAAAAAAATTGATTTCTCAAATCAATACCAACTTTTTTCCCATATTCTCTGTAGACACGTGTGTGTTGACATAAGATTTTCGTATTGTTATGCACTAGGGAAGAGTCCTTGTCATCTCGGATTATATTTTCTGCACGTATATTATTAAAAGCGTCGTCCGTTCATCTATCTATATGAGAAGGAATCAGACACAAAACGCTGTAGGCTATGAAACGTAAGTTAATCCTTATTGTTTTTATTTTCTGTTCGGAAAGTTATTGCAATTATATTCACAGAAACTGTGTACCATGCACTTGAGATTTTATTTGGGATTCTTGTCTTTGCTGAAAATAACAAAAAGAAATAAGGAGAAAAACAATATGAATAATTGTAGCGAACTCCATTTTGTCATAGACAGAAGAGAGTTAGTAACGATTGTACATAGGCAGCAGGATTGACTATTCTATGCTGTAATGCCTTGGCCTAAAGAACAAGGCTAAGGATGTCAAGTCATCGATGCTTTGTACATTACTACAACGTGACTAACATTATTAACATTATATAATTTAGTATATAAAAACTATAATGTTTATGTGTCTTATATTTTTAGCATATAAACACCTCCCGATACCTTTAGACCAATAGAAAAGTTCGTTTTAATTTTACTTATTTGGATCTTAAAGCATTATAATATTACATCGTATACAATCATATTTTACACAGACAGGGAAAAGTTTATTATAAAATTACTTTTTAAATTTCGTTAAAAACGTTAAGAACTTCGTTTCCTCCAAAGGCGGCTGCTTTGGCTATTAGTCGCAAATTTATGGGATGACACACGAAATTAACGAACACAATACCTATAATACAATATTCAGTGTCCCGCAGGACAGCTTATGATAAGCAGATAACTCTATTATATAAATAAAACAATATCACGATTAAATAAAACAATTCTAATAATTCACAATGTCGACAGAGTATAGGACACGCGCTCTAAAGTGATCTCCAATTTGTTTGATTAATATAATAATAGTTAATTAAAGAATCGCCACGCTAAAAACTTGTTATGCATATATATTTTTATAACATATATTCACAATGAATATGATTTGAATTTAAACGGATTCTGCTGTTTCTTTTATCCTTACGACTATTATGAAATCCATATAATAGTATACGCATTCTATAGATATTACCATAATTATTTAAGGACCATTCAACCATTCATTATATCGTTACTTAACATATTCGTCATCTTCTCTCGCTATACTCATTAAAAATATATGTATCTGAAGATATATCGCATCGTGATGCGTCGCACATATTCACATGTGGCGCGTCTTGATGTCAAAAGAAAGAAGTGCTGACGTTAGATCCGTTTTACTGCACAGAGAACATGTTAACCAATGTGAACCAGTGAGGTGCGTTCCCTGTGTTCTCACGAACGTGGGTGAGCCGGTTAGAGGATTGCAGAGAATTGTTCGTAGTTGCTGGTAGTTGCCCATTGCCCCTACTCGTATCTACATATTTTCTGGCTGCTACATGTAGGTGTGTATCACTGCTGTAACCCGTTGGTCGTTTCTAGCCATTACGTCGCTTCTCCCTCAAGATTTCGTCTCTCCACTACGGTATTGATGATTTCCATTTAAGGGAATCTTACCGCCTGTCGTAGTATGGGCCGGAGCAAGTCTCGTTTCGGTTTTATAAAAGTATTTACAATTACTGGTTTGGCAATAGAGTTAGCATTATTTTGTGGCTCGTATTATGTCTGGCATCGCATGAATACATCACAAGGTACGTGTAATAATCTGCATTCGGACTGCCGCTCCCAATTGTAGGTTACTTCGAAAATGAGCATTTTTCTACTCCGTGAGAGATATAAAGTCATTCGTTGGGTTTATTTGTAAGATCGTATTATTGAGATAGCCCTTGTAGATATATACATGTATATCTTTTTTCTGTGATATTGAATTGTAATGTTGCGCGAAAAAATTGTTCTCATCGTTACATTACTCATTCCAATGACAAAGAATTCTTTTAGCTTGAGGTTCCTTTCTTATTTTTAATATCGGTTGGTTATTGTAATGTATGCCAGTGTGAAGAGTTTTGAAAATGGGTATATTTGGAGTGGTGAACTTTTGTTTTAGATTTCAGATTTTACATGCATAAGAATTATCCTGAAGTACTGAACGGATATTACACTGTTGGAGAAAAACTTTCTGGGGATACCAAAATAAGAACATTAGATCTTGAAGATTGGGAGAGAAATAAAAAACGTTAATGATTATAAGCACTTCATGGCGTACTTTAAAAGTTTACTATATCTGATTATTACCGGTGGTGTAAGTTATACTCTTCTCTGTGTCACCTCAGCGAAAGAAGAAGATTTCGTTAAGGTAATGAATTTACATAAGAATTGATATAATAACATTGACCTGAATACAGATTATTTCCATCATTAGTTATTGATAATTTTATTCACACCATATGATTGTGATTATACTGCCAATATTTGTCATTAAAATGACATATTTCCAGTAATTCAATTACAATTTTAATAAACATTTCTTTGATTACTAGATTTATATCATATAACCTGAATTTAGCTACCTGTATTCTTTTAAAAAACCCATGGCAACGTGACTTGTGAAAAAATTTTCAAATTGACAGGTGTCAGAGAATATGAAACCGTTAACTTTTTATTTCAGGATTATCCAAGGGTTGATAGGAAAAAACAAGAACAAGTGCTTAAAATCCTACAAAAAGCTGCTAGAGTGCCGGATCCTATGTCCCAACAAGTTCAGAGTGATGCTGCTAGTTACACCAATTCAAAACTAAAGAGCAATTTCTCTGAGGCAGAAAAATAGTATCTTATCAATATGGATCCCTCTAGTCTGATAGAGGGCAGTTTGCCTGATCGTATTACAAAAAGAGATCGTGAACGAAAAAATGTTATCGAGAGACGAAGAGAGGAGCGGCAGCAACTCGCTGTTGAATCTGAGCAATCGAGTTACTTTAAAGATGCATTCTATGCATCTTGCAAGCAGGTTAAAGATATGTTGAATGATGCACCCACTGCACCTACGTCAGCTCTTCCTGGCATTTTTGACAAAGCAAATAAGGAAATCCAAACGCTCAAGAATTATTTATCACAGTCAAAGATGTTTTTAAAAATGTACGACATACGAAGAGCTCAAGAGAATTTACAACTCTTAGAAAATGAAGCAAGTGAGCTTGAGTTAAAACTTCTGCCCAAGAAAAAATTTGGTTTTAAGGCCCGCAGAGCAGTCAAAAAGCCTATAGAGAAAGTACATGATGTCACGGATGGTTTAAAAGATCTGAAAATATCAGAGGGCATTGTAAATGGCACAACAAAGCAAAACAACAAATTCTCAAGCAAGTATGGTGATAGTGCCTATACTGTAATGGGAAAAGTTGATGACCAATTGGTACTTGATGCAGAAAATGTTAACAAGAATGACGTACTACTGTCAGATTTACTCCGATGCACAGTACGAATATATGGTACACCCAGTACACTACACATGATTAACCTCAAACAATGCACTATCCTTGTAGGGCCTGTTGCATCATCTGTATTTATCCACGATTGCACAGAATGTCAATTCGCATTTGCATGTCAGCAATTAAGATTACATTCTTCGACTGACTGTACAATTTACCTTCATGTAACAAGCAGAGCGATTATAGAAGACTGCACTAAAATACGAGTAGCTCCATATAACTGGACTTATGAAGATCAAACGAGTCACTTCAATTTAGCTGGACTCGATCAGAAAGTAAACAATTGGAATTGTGTCGATGACTTTAATTGGTTATCCAGTGAGAAGCATTCTCCAAACTGGTCAATTTTGGAACCTGAGTGTAGAGTTAAGAGCTGGGATTAATAAAGACATGAGATATATATTGAGGATGCATGGATTGGATGATACATAGATTTAAATTCCTTATAAACTAGCAATTAACTTACATTCGTAAATTATTTACATGTGTACTTGGCTTTTACACAATGATACAACACATGTATGTCATTTATTATGTGGTGTTTAATAAAATTACTGCTTGAGCGTTAGAACCACTTCAATTTGGAGTATTCATCAGTTTTCAATTAATATACCAAATTCTGGAAATCTTGTTTTGCGAATAAATATACGAGTTTCTTTAGTATACCCAATATAATGAGCATTAGCAACAGAAGCATGTATAAGCAGTTGTAAAGTTTGGATTGCTACTATGCTTTATATAGAAAGTTAATGTTGGTTTTGAGTTTGAAGACCGACATAATGAATGCAAATTTATATAAAGTAATGTACGAATCCTCCAAGTAGTACTCGATAAGGAATCACAAAGTTTTATTAATTATTAAATGGTCATTAAATCATAATTAAGTATGAGAAGCAGTAGTAATATAAATAAGTAGCGAAGACGTTATAGGAAATTTCGAAAATACAATTAAAATGATGGGCTATTGGTAGATCATAATAATAAGCAGATATGTAGTGACTTATGTATTTGGCATTAATAATATGATTTTAATCCTTTTTTTTAGAGGAATTCACAGCACTCTTGTAATTGGCATAGTTTTTTTACACAAGTTTTTTGAGGTTCTTATTTTAGTAGTGTAACACTTTCGAGTTTTTGACCATTGGGTGATATCACTGGTAGCCATATTAGAGAGGACATAAAGTTCATATGTTGGTAGCAGCCCGATTGATGAATTATATTAACAAGTGTATACAATAAAACTTATAAAGCAAGAACCACGGTGAGTAAAAGTTAGAAATGCTGGAAATTGTAAAATTTGGCTGAGCACAGAATTGCTGCGCAGTACTCGCGCACTTTTGGGAGCGCTTAGGCTTACAATTAGAGTGCTTATTCCCCCACAGGCCGGTCGCCTATACCGGTCTCTTGGACGATCCATCCTTCCATTTGTATTCTTTTTTTCTATATTTATTTCATGTTCATTCCTATACTCGTATTCCTTACTTTGCTTCTATCATTTTTATTTACATTCCTTATTTCTTTCTTTTTGCCTTCTTTCTTTCTGTTCTGTGCTCATTCACTTACCATTGTGCTTGTCTTAATTTTCCTACTTCATTGGTTGGGTTTAGCATATTTCTTCGAGTAGTCATAAGAGGGTAGTACATTGTTAGAGAAACACACGTAGACTATGGTGACAGGGGTTGCCTTCCGCCTCATCTGCTGAGCTTGCTCAGTAGGTCGGGCCCAGGTTGTGGTTGCAATATGGTCTCTCCAGAACTCCCGACACGGACCTTCAGCACCCTTAGGGTACGCTACGTCCATAGTCTTGCGTACAGTCTAACTAAATGGGTGTCTATCTTTCGCGATTGTAGTATATTTTATTCGCTTTCCTGAAAATCCTGTAAGAAGTCGCTGACCCTTAAGATATTGTGTAGGTGTAAATGATCCCATGTGTCGGTGCGAAGGTGGTAGGAGTAGTCCGTTGACTCTGGGAAAAGTAACTGTCTTTGCTCGTGTTCCTGGGTTCGCTTCACTTGAAGTAGTATCGGTTCTTTTGAGCAGTTTTTTGATTAGTCTTTGTCAGAGACGAGAGACTTTTGCGTCTTTCTTATCCCCCGACCCCGCTTCCTTTCGTTCCTGAGGTTTTTTCCCCGAGTTTTTGATGCGGTAGTCTCAGGACTCAGGTTTTTTCGCTCAATCCCTAAAACAAGGTCCTCTGTTGGACCTCGGAGGAATCGTAGCTCCTTCGTGGAGAGGTAGAACCTCACGGAAATGGGAAGGGGATGGGCCCATTTCGCAAAATTCTTTCCTACCTTCATCATTCTTTTTCCCACTTTGAAGCGCCTTTCCTGTATTATCTTCAAAGTTTTTCGTCTTCCCGCGGATCATCCAACCAATCATTAAAAGTCAAACTTGAAACAATTGCACTACAAGTGGCGGCATCTGAAACTACAACTTTCACCTACATTCTGCTTGCATGGCAAATCAAAGCTTCCCAATTTTTGTCAATGTATGTACTACTCATTTTGAATTTATCGTCAAGTAATTACCGTGGTATTCTCATTGTCAGGTTTTCAGTACAATAAATTCAGCTACCGACTACTCACTTGATACATGCAACAATATAAAAGAATAGTATATTTTCGATACATCGGCATTTCAGGAGAATAACCATTCAAGGAATTGAATTTCAATGGTGTGGTATATTTGGATTTCTGACTATTAGGTGAAATCACTGGTAACCACCCAAGTAGAATTTACCTTTATGTATATATAGTACATTCTACATATTAGAACCGTGCGGCACAAATTACACGGACATATCTAGCCTACATTATTTCAATACTCTTTGTTAGAGAAATTCACAGCACTCCTCTACAGTGTTTTGCAATATTAAAATATATATAATCTAGTGCAGATCAAGATTTTGGTCCACAAAATGTACAGATCAGATACAGATGCTATTACCATTTTTTAATCTAGATTTAAGATTACGCAATTGATCATCTAGATCATAGATCAAACTAAGGATTAAAAAATTAAGATATAGGAAGCTTTCAGAGCTTTAGGTCTGTTCTTTGTAGCGTCTTTATGTGCTCCGGAAGAGGTATCAACTGTGCGCGGGCCTTAATCGAGACACAACAATCTGTGGTTTCCAATTACGCATTTGTGTAGACTTATCTCAACGCAAGCGATATCATTGGTTGTTTCACAAATACTCTGTTGGAGCCAGCGAATAGCGAAACTTCGTGTCAACTAAAGTCGACATAAGTCGAATAATTGGCATGCACCAAATGCTGTGGGGAGTTATCCAGTTATTAAGGTTGTTCTATAATGGGACATTGTCGGTAGACGTTTATCGCAAGTCGCTTCTACAAGCCGACCTTAGCAACGAAAAAAGTGGAAAAATCATTTTGATTGGTATATAAAAATTACTTACGATAAACGTCTACCGAAAACATCCCATTGTAGAACGACTCTATGCCAATCAGAATTAAATCCTCTGCTTTTTCGATGTTACGATTGGTTTGTAGAACGAACCTACGACAAAAAATACCATCAAATACATCCCAATATATAAAGGATTCTGCCATTTTAACCATAAAGAATCAATATAGCAGTTTGCAAAATGTAAAAATAAAGTTTAAATGAATTTTAGATTTTGTATTCCATCAAAAGAATGAACTATCGGATAAAATTTATTTTGCGGATAAACTTATAAAATATGAAAATGATTGGTTAGCTAGGGATTTATACACAGGATAAATTTTATCCGAAGGTGAAGAAATTGGCTAATTAATTAAAAGTGAACATTTTTGCACGACTTGTACACCACATGCGCAGTTCAATACGAAAAGGACAACCTACTACATGAAGTGAGTGAAACAGCTGCGCGCTCGCCGGGCTACCTCAGAAATACAGCGTACGCGCTCCAGTATTTATATTTCATTGGAATAGAGTTACGCCATTTTTCTTAGAGGGTGAAGTAACTTGTTCGGGGAACAGCAAGAACGAAAAATGGCAGCGAAGGCCACAGCTCTCATGAAGAGTAAGTAATCTCTTTGGAAATATGTTTTTCCCAATGAAATTACTACTTGAACATTGTCATTCGAAGTTCAATCAATCATATCGAATTCTTGTAATTTTCGGTACACCTAAATTTGACCCTTATATAACATGAAACCACTATGATAGAACTTCATCATATTTCTAACTGTATTATATCCAAACTTATTTCATTTAATACTTTTTAAAAATAGATGAAAATTAGTTTCAATTTCAATTTTATAAATGTCAGCATATGTAGATATTTTATTACAATTTAAAAACTTGTGAGGTTCCACAATTTGCTGTCTGTTGACATTTTGTTACCTTGCTTGATTTTCAGACCTTATTACCGAGGCTAAGCCTAAGCTGAAGGTCATTGCAAGCTATGCCAAGGTTGAGCTTGTGCCACCTACTCCTGCTGATATTCCTGCCATTCGCTCTGGAATCAGCAGGTTGATTCAGAGTGCCAAAACTGGTCGTTACCGTGACCTCACTGTGAGGGAGGCATGGTTGAACACCCTGGTTGCTGTTGAAGTTATTTGCTGGTTCTACATTGGTGAATGCATTGGCAAACGACATCTTGTTGGTTACAATGTTTAAGTGCTTGAGCATTGCCAACCCTTATAGGAAATTACGTACAGTTATAGATGTTTCCGTGAACATGTGATTACTCACCGAATGTAAGTTTAATAAATAGCAGTTAAATTGCAATTCAATTTGTATTCGTTCTTTCTAAAATACACGCGATATATCAATATATTCTTTATTGTATATTTTTTTAAATACATTTCAATAATCTATTAAAATATCACAAAAGCATGTAAATGTAAAAAGTACTTAAATTATATTAGGCAAGTCTGTGTCTCACATGGGTACATGAGTATCCTAAATTATGTTTCACATTCTGTAAAGGTATGTTGTTGACTGTATTGCCACAAGCATATGGCACCTGTAACATGGACATTCAATGATCGCGTTACACCAACTTGTGGTACTTCCACACAAATATCCAAGAGTGGTATTAAGTTAGGTGGTATACCATCTTTTTCATTGCTAAAATTAACAGATCAATAATTTTCATAGACGAAGAAAGCTTAATTGCTTGCAAAACTTACCCCAGCACCAGCACAGTCTTTTTCGGAAATTCCATTGTTGGAAGACTTATGCTTTTTGCTGTTTGTTCTGCACCAATTAATTCCCAACCCAAATCTCTTTTTTCTGTCAGATATATTTGCAACTGGTGTGGTTTTACCTATAACAATTTCTTGCCATTGATATCATTGAAACAAATTTCAGTATATTGTGAAAACAAAAAGAATACCTCTGTGACTGTGATCCACTTTTCCGCGGATACACTCAAACTCTGGAATTCTCTGTTTTGTGTGTGTTCACAACATGAAATAACTAATTCTTTAGCTCCAAAAATTTCACAAGTTCTAGCTAAACCACCAAGATTAGGTAGCCGATCAACAAGTGAGGCCACAACTATAATACCGTCCTCGCCATTATTCTTTTTTCGAGATAGTGATAGTTGTGATATTTTTGAAAGTTCCTCATCCAGTGGTGCCATTGATTTCCACGGAGTAATTTTTTTCTGCATATCTAAGATACCTGTAGTAGTTATGTCGATATCCTCTGATGTGAATGTGCCAGCTGTGATAAAATACATTTAAATAGCATACGGAAACTACTAACTATCAACATGATCCATTTAACTCACCATGAGAGGATTTTAACATTTGTGGGGATACTGGTGATTCACTGAGTGACCTGGTAGGATTATAGTGTTTCATAGGGTGTCTATTTAACATTGTAAATTTGAGTGCTTTAAACAATTCTGGTGAAATCCACTCGTCACAACTAATATTCGCAAGCCGTGGCAGTTCTTGATAAATAGTCTGGGTTAAAAAGTGGTAATTATGCATTAATCATTTATGAACAATGACCATTAAATAAGACGAAACATACTTCCAAGCTGTAGTCATCCATTGGATGAAAGATAGTAAAATAAAAATCTTGTTGCAATTGCCCAGAATTTTTCATCATATTTCCATAGTGAAGACTTTTAATTACTGCATCCTGCAGACCCTCAAATTTAGCCGGAGTATTTGGGCCAGTTACGCTTATCAGCATTTCATATAATTTTACTAAGACTACCTAGTAAAGAAAAATAAAACCAAAAAATTATTAGAATTAAGAATTATTAGCGTCAAATTATATAACAATGTTTAATTCACATAAAATACAACTAACCTGACCATAGAGACGTACGTTGAACTGTTGCCCCATACAACACGGTATAATATGTGAAATAGCTGAATAAAGAAAATCTGTTTGAGCTAATTTTGGTAAAAATCGTGCTACATGATATGCTATACTAGCAGCAGAAGTTAAACAACTAGGTCGATTAAAATGTCCCTATAAATAAACAAAATTCATTTATAATATTAGAGAAAACTTATACTGTTTAGATACAGGAAATTGTAACAAACCTGGGTAAACATATCCCATAAGGAATCCACCATAGTATTATAATTCGTATATATTAAAATGAGTAACCATTCTTCCATGTATCTAACACTGTGCTGATTACTCTCAGACATTATGTCATTTCGAAGAATTTCGTGCAGACACTTAATACTCTCCTGCGAATAAAATTACCAAATTCTAAAACCTAAACCAATCTTTAGATTTTAGAATGTCTGTGATCCTACCTCATCTAGTACAGGTACTATTAACAGAAACACTTGCATTATACGATGTTTGATTCTATGCAAGTGAGAATCACCAAAATATCGTTTATTTTTAAAACTTTCTAGTCTATGAGCAGCCAATGATAAAAACTTTGCTCCAACCTCTGAGTATGTTGCAATTGCTTTGCACAACAGAATTGCAGATTTTGCTCTGATAACAGTATCAATATTGCAGCTCCTAATATATGATAAAATAACACAATAAATTTATACATATGTGAAATCATTATTGAATAAATAAAATATATTCACCATATAGGTACTTCATCCACAAAACACTTTCTGACATATTTGGCAATGTAAGTACAAGTCTGCAATTCAATTCTTTGATCACGCCGAGGTACAGTACCATGTAGCAGGCAAGAGAATACCGCTTCAGGAAAGACTTTGACATAATCTGCACCCAAACGATCAGTCATATAATCAAGGAAAATTAACTTGATTTTTGGGACATTTTCCCCTTCACGCATTAGAAGATTAATCCACTAGAAAGACGAGATATATTTAGAGAATTTTGAGAAGGACATAATATTTCAATGAATTATCTGTTCATACTTCCATAGCAGCATCAGCATAGATTTTAGATTCAAAGAAACTTGGTGTCATAAGGAATGCAACCATTCCTTCAACAGCTTGCCAGTAAACTTCACTTTTCTTGCTCTCAAAAGTGATTTTCCAGCTACATTTGAATAACGAGATTACAGTAGATTTATCAAGATTTTTATATTTTACACTAATCAATTTACTTAAAATTCTCAGCATTTCAGGAATAACTTCATTTCCGCCACCTTCAAAGATACGCTCAATATGCTCCGGCCAATTGACTTTTACCCAGGACACCACTGGTACAGTATCAAGATACATATCAATCAATTGTGCAGTGACTTTATAACATTCTGAAGTAAGTCTACTTGTACAGGTTGTTCTATGAGTCTTTAAGGCAGAGATATTCCTGATACCATACGTTTTAAGTAAAGTCTCTATGTCTCTATAATGTACATTCTTTGTGGTGTAACAATAGTGCAATATGTATAATGCGAATAATCTTTGAACAGGCTGGTACACTTCAGGACCATTAATTATTTCTATGGCTTCTTTTTCAAAATCTTCTATGTGCCTATTAAAACCACGACTTGCCAGCTCATCTTTCACGTTAAGAAATGTCTTCACTACCCATATATATTTATTGACATCATCGCAGGTGGATAATGTCAGAGCATTTCTCACGCTTTTCTGTATAAATCTCAAAATAACGTCAAGATATGGTGTGATCATTTTGCTAATTATTTGATCCTCTTCCAGTGTACACATATTCAACAATGAACTCATGAGACATATGATCTTCACTGTGGAATCGGCAGGAGCGTAAGGTCTATGGTCAATACCAACTAGTTTAGTGAATAAAGTAGACATTACTCGCTTTGCACAATTTTCACAGTGCTGGGTATTGTTGAATATTAAATCAGCATCGTGCAAGAGCATAATCATTAATGTAAATTCCCTTATGACGGAATTCTGTACAGAATTTTTTTCTAATATCTTCTTTTCCATTTTCTTAAAGAATTCATTAATAGTTGGTTCACGGATAAACTCTTTTAGCCAATTTGTAATTAGAATCCAAGAAGGTGTTCCGCGAGCCAGAGCCTCACCCTCTGGAAATGCTGCTAATGTATTGGCAATTAATTCCAAATCAAGAGATACTTGTGTATTGTAGACAAGGGACATTAGAATCCGTAATTGCGAGGCAGCTCTTAGCGTTTGAGAATGCATATTCAAGCTTGTTTCTGCTAATTCTTTGACTGCTCTTAGTTGTTCAGCTTTCCATACATTATGTACAGGAGTATCACTGAGTACTGTGCTTAATGCATGTGATACATGATATATGGCAATAGGTCCCCATGAAACTTTTGAAATCAGTACAATGAATCTATTTACTAGATTACACTCTGCCTCTTCTGCTCGAGTAAAAAGTGTGGATAATTGTTCGGATACTTCTGGTGGTCTATCTGGCTTCTGATATTCATAGAGGAAGGTGTTGTTAAGAACGTTCACTATAACCGCTAAGAAATTATCATTGTACATATCCAGATCCATTTTGAATGCTTGCAGAAGAGCCCACTTTACAATGGCATTGTTTTCGTGCTGTAATGCCCTTTCCATGATGCACTGCAGCCAGGGTGTATCAAAGCAATTTCCACATGACTTGTGATCTATATTTCCATCTATTAGACTGTCTATAAGAGGCAGTGCTGGTATTATCAAATGTTTTTGTTTCTCTTCAAGCGCTTCCATGAGTAGAAAGAAATTTTTTCTGGTTATATCGATTGACATAAATGAAGAATTTTTGCGTATACAAAGAAAAGGCACAGAAAGCTTATCACAAAATTGTTTGGCATTTATTAGCTCCTTTTCATGAATTTCCAAAAAGTCCATGGCTCTCTTCATAAGGTATAAAGCTCGCTTGCGATTTTGCTCAATCGGAGACTTTAAACCACTTAAGATGAGTATCCAAAATCTTATATCAATATATTGATCAATATGCTCCTGTGTAGCATCTTCTCGATTTAAGGGAAAAAATATATCAGCTAAGATACAGAAAGTTGTAAGTGAACTATTGAGATCATATTGCTCATTTAATATGAATTTCCAAAGTACAGACGTTATAATACCAGAAAAACAAGTATTAATAATTTTTGGCAAAAGCATCAATAATGATCCCCATTCTGTGTCATGCTTTAATTGGAGCCATAACTTTATAGCATCTGCAAAAAATGAGTCTCGATTTTCTAATTCTTTCATTAGAGAATCATTGAGGTCCATTAGAATAATTTGCAAATATTGAGTGTCTGCAAAATATCCTAATACATTCAGGCACATTGTTCTTGTATGTGCACTTTTCTTCATATATATATCAATATGCTTGTGAAAATACTCAAAATGTGCATTAAATTTTTCTACCGAACAGTGCAAAAGTGTCTGCAATATCATGATGTCTAACATCATCTCCAACTCTTCTTTACTCCATGACTTTTCTGGGATGAGAAAAACATTTTCAATGTCTGGAATATCAAGTTCTTCTAGTATATTATATTCATTGCTACAGGATGGACCATATATAAGCTGATACTCATAGCATAGTAATGAGCGAAAGGTCTCAAGCTTTCCAATAGACAACTGTTCCTGGGCTAATTCCTCATTATATTTCTTTATCAAATGATATATCATTGGAAGAGGGTTCACTCGAGCAGTTTCATCAAGTATTTGTAATATTGATATGTCTGTGCGTATGCTCTTGTATCGTATATCCAAATCCATTTTCTTGTGCTTGGTCTGCTTTAACATAACTATGTAAAACAGTTAATAACTTTCAACAGCAGTATTAAACGTTGATCCAAAAATGAATTTGAATTCTGTAATCAAAACATAGATAGCTAGTCTTAATTACCAATAAAATTAACGTAGAAATTAATATTTTTCGACATTGAACAAGAATTTATAATACTGAACATTTATATTTAAGTACTAGTTTCAACCCCTGTTAAAGATACTTATTTAAATTATAAAACAAAGAACGATGTTTAGACGTCCATTATACACGTATTACAGGTATTTGCACGTGGGTGAAAGATAGAGAAATTTTTCAATTAAAATTTTGTTATGAATATATATACTCCTGTTACGAAACTTGGAAATACTACATAAATTTATCATAACGAAAGAGTTCCATATATTATACCAGATCTGTTTGCCAGACCACCGGCGAATTCTAGCTGCGTTAACCTCAGCGCTCTTGCTCTTGTGTCCAGTATCCGATGTCAACAGGTTCCAAGAGACATGGTGATTGACAGTAACCGCGAATGAACTTCAATCTTCGAAAATACACGTGGAGACACGCAAAGCTAGATTTCAAATCGGGTTATTATCGAACTTTCAATTATGGCGATGAGCAAATTTGAATACGTAAAACAGTTTGAACGAGATGATTCTTGTTTACCTAATTGTTGGATCGTGGTTAGGATTGACGGGCGAAGTTTTTCCAAATTTTCTGCTGCTCATCAATTTATTAAACCTAACGATGCTGCAGCTTTGGAGCTGATGAACCGTGCAGCTATCACCGTCATGGAAGATTTCAGGGAAATTGTTCTGGCATTTGGTCAGAGTGATGAATATTCATTTGTATTCAGGAAAGATACACAGCTGTTTAAGCGTAGGGGTATGTCAATAGATATTTCAGTTCACTGAAATATCAAATTTCTATTATAGAACAAAGATTATATTTAGACAGTTACATATTTATTGTTAAAATTTTTTTCTTGCAGCTTCCAAGTTGATGTCTAATGTGAATTCCTTGTTCACTTCATCCTATGTATTTCATTGGCCTCGTATCATAGGAAATAAAGAACTCCGCTATCCACCCTCATTTGATGCTCGTGTTGTTCTTTATCCAACTGATAAAAACCTAAGGGATTATTTATCCTGGAGGCAAGCTGATGTCCATGTTAATAATCTATATAATACTTGTTTTTGGAACCTTGTTTTAAAGAGACAAATGACATCTGCGCAGGTATTTATTAATATGTTGTTTAATTTTTTGTAGTAGGGTATTACAAAGCAGACAACACAAGTTTTTCTTTATAGGCAGGTGAGAAATTAAAGGGAACACTATCATCACACAAAAATGAATTGCTGTTCCAAGAGTTTGGAATAAATTACAATGATGAGCCAGCATCTTTTCGAAAAGGTACTACCCTCATTCGAAAATTAGCGCCTGATGGGAATGGTAAACTGAAACCTATAGTTGTATCTCTGGTAGATGACATCATTGGTGATCGTTTTTGGAAAGAAAATCATGAAGTGATAGGACTAAAAAGTTTGGCGACTTATCAGCGTTTAACTGCGACGAATAACTCTACTTCAAATACAGTGCCTACCCCTATACACTACATAAATAATATATCCCCATCCCCTAAAGGTAATCAGTTAAATTCCATAAGAGACGATTCACGTGCAGAAGGAAATCGTGTAGTGAATAGAGAAATAATGCAATGCGATCCAACTAACAGTGAACAACTACATAATAAATAATTAGTTTTTTTTTCTATAATATAAATAATATCCTATTCTTGGATATGCTATACCAGTTTCACATCATATTAGGAACAATAAGTGAATGATAATGGAGTACTCTAAAAATATTCCATTAAAAGCAGTTTTTTAAAGAACATGTATGTGCATCTTGACACGTGACTGTAATGTATAAGAAAGTTTTATATGTAAATATATAAGACAACATAATTATTTTCATATTAAGAAAATGTCATTGAGTATTTCCATGGCTATGGTCTACTACATCACTATAGTACTCGTCATATGTACGTGGAATGCGTTTTAACTTTATTAGTTTATACAGTTTGCAGTTATTAAATTAACAATTACACCAACCGATAATACTATGCAAGACAGTGCTTGACACCGAAGAATATAATAAAATACACTATATACATAGAAGTTTTTCTGTAACGATTTGAAAGTAATTCATGGCCGATGGAGACAAATTAAATGGTACAGTTGACTATGACCATTGCGATTTACTTTTACAAAGTAATTTGAAAAGCTTCGCATAATCTGTTTTAACGACGTAAAATTCATCTGGCAGTTGTGATCCATTTCTCATGTGCTGTGGCTGCAATTAGACTCTAACATTTCGGCGTTGGGAATAAAACATTGCGATCGTTCTGATCGAATAACTACGACTGATAAAGGAAATCTAACAATACAAATTAGAACCGAACTTCATTCGTTTTTGCTCGCACGGGGATAGATACAATGGCGATGAAATTGACTGACATGTCTAATTAGAAGATGGGTATATAATTATCAATCTTAGCTCGGTGTTTTTGAGCAACGCATTCAGATATCCATACAATATTACGACATTCTTGTTCTTTCAGCTTCAAATAGCTATAGAACACGCCGAAGTGGAATTGTTGTAAGAATGCTTGTACGTTCAAGCGCACCTCGTACTCGAAAAACTTATCTTCCAGGGTTTTATCACCGGGATTGTTTCCAGCACCTTCGAATAGGGCACTATATTCCTGCAATAGAATGTTTAAATAACTTACAATTGCCTTTATTTATTAAATAACTACTCAATTAGGTTGGCTATAATACGTACAGCATAATATTCAGCAACAGCTTTAACTTGTTCATAATCATCAGCACGTGCTAATGCAGCTAATCCATCAGGATTCAGACGACCACAGCGAGGATACAGTTTGGCACGATCATCCTTACCCAATTCCGTTCCAAAGGAATTGATCGTGATGATGATTGCACGCCTATCTGCCTCAAACTATGATAGTAAAATACGCTTTATGTAATTGTTGTTTTAAAATAATTTTCAATAGATCTGTTATTGAATTAATCTTACAGCAAGAATTTCACACATGGTATCGGCAGTAGTACCGCCGATGTCCTTGCAGAATTTATAGAAAGCTTCCAAGTATGCCTTGTACAGAGTATTTCTAATGATCTCGATATTCATTTCATCCAAATCTTGTTCGGAGATACAATCGACGAAGAACGGAGCTACAATAAGAGTAAAAAAATTATCTATCATATCAGAATAAATAATATATAAATTTTTATTACGTTGAATGAATTGTTTGAAGTACCTAGAGGTGTATCAACCAATACAGCATTGTACAACTCAGCAGGAGTAGCAGCAACATGAATAGCCTCCATTTGCTCAAAACTACCAAGCGGGTGACACTTAGGAATCAGCTCAGAAATTGGTCTTTGATGTAAAGTACCAGTAATCAGAAGTATGATATTGTCAATCATATAACTGTAAGTGATGAAGTCCAAGAATTGGGACAAAGGCTCGACAGAGTGATTGCGCATATGTTGAAATTCAATAACGAGCTTTTCTCTCAGTTTATCATCAATGACGCTGACTGATAGAGGAGATGGTTCATTTGCTAGAAAGCTGCCATAATCACTTCCAGCCAAATGTAGCTTTAAATCTATAAAGAAATTCGTTCATCTTTCACAATATATTGCTAGACTTTAAAGAAAGTAATTATATATTAATTACAAACTATATTACTCCATTTTTTTCTTACACAGTTTGAACAATTTATAATAAATTAGGTATTAGTTTTGTGATAATTTGTTAACAAATAAAGTATATAAGACATTTTCTGTTATGTATATATAGAAATTTTTAGATAATATATAAAAAATACCATTATTTATGGTGAATGGATCTTAACAAAATGGATCTTAATTTACCTTCAAGGGTCTCACATTGGACCAAATTAAGATAGTCACTTTGCTGAAGAATTCCGCACTTGAATCCACGGCAAAGGCCTTCCAGGTATCCTCCATCAATGTTAAACAGGCAGCCCTTCATTCTTATGCCTCAATGTTGTACTTTTCTTACTTGGTATAGCTACGCGGAGAACCTAGCCGTCAAAGATGAAACTCGGACTCGCCCAGTTTGCTCTAAGTCGATCATATGACCGATTACTATGAAGTCACTCACTACTAAGAAAGCAAATATCGTTTCAACACCCTATCGAGATTTGGTATCGACTGTTGAATTGTATAGAGAATTTTTAAAATGAAATGACAAAAAATCACAATATCAATTGAGGTAATTTGTTAATAGTACAGCATTTTAAAAGCATTGCTTATATTTTGTATTTTTTAATTGTAATTTCTTTACAGACGCGATAGATACTTAGGTCATAGATTAAATGATTCATTCCGAGCCGACGTAATTGTAGTCCCACTGAGGCAACTTCACGTTCCTTTCAAAGATTCACTATCTTTATTCAATGGTGAATATTGGAGTAGGATGAAACGAATTTTCAACATTTGTGCTTCCGCGGATGATACATTTTGAGCGCAGCCTTCAGACTTCATTATAGTGACCGACGACGTATTATGAAGATCCAAACACTTTTTATACACATTTGAGAATATTATTCATATAGTTTGGTTCTGTGCTACAGTGTCAAAAATCTGCATATATACAGCCAAAAATGTTTGGCAAGAAGAAAGAAGTAAAGCGGCGACCAAGACCAGCAGGAAGCCTGGCGCAGGTAACAAAAGTTTATACTTTGTAATCCTCTTATCTGTCGTTCATTACGCGTATAATAATGGACAACTTTCATTTCCATAAGTATGGGTTATTTGAAGTTCCTGATAATATTGATGACATCGCTGCAATCAGCACTGATGATGGACATGATCATGATTTGGAGGCGGAACTTGCTGCTTTGACGTCTAATAACGACTCCGAACGTCCTCGACGTCGTAAAGGTATATGCCTTGCATATTTGTTCGCTAGATATTTTAATTTTCTGTTGAAAAGCTGAGGCCTCATAAAAACTATTTCCAGCACCAAAACCTATTCCAAATGAAAACCTTGACGCTATGGTTGCTGAAAGCATGAAGGACATCGATCTTGATGCAGAATTGTCTGGTGACGATGATGATGATGATCCTGATTTATTGGTACCTTAAACAATTCATAAACTTTCATATTCTTTTTTGAACTTTTGTATTATTAGGATAATGTTGTTATATGTGTCATAGAATGAGCTTAAGGAGATAACAGGAGACGAAACTGTTTCTCCAGAGCCTTCAGAAGAGGAGCAATCACACATGGAAGAAAAGAATGACAGTGATACTACAGAGATGATAACATTATTACAAGAAAGACTAGCTATGTATAAAACTGCAGAGAAAAGAGCTAAGAATGAAAATCAAGCAGGACGAGCTCGTCGTTTTGCTCGCGGTGTTAAAACATTGGAAGGAATGTTAGCTGATATACATTCTGGGAAAGTTGTGAATAAGGCTGATATACCGCCAGTACTTCCACCTTCAGCTGTAGAATCACCTGACAATGGTCCTACAGGTATCGTATAAGTAAAAAACTGTTTCAATTTATGTATTTATTTTAAACATCTGTATTCTTAGAAAATAAAACTGATGAAATAACAGCACCTGCTGAGTCTATTGTGCCAGAAGAAACCCCTGTACCAGAAGCTCTAAAAACTGTAACTGTAGACCCAGAGAAACTAGAATTACTAAAAAAACGACAGCAAGAATATAAAACAGCTGCTGTTGCCTGGAAGAAATCTGGAAACGTTCAAGAAGCTCTTCAACATGTAAAATTAGCTAAACAGTTTGACATAGTGATTGCAAGTCTAATAGCTGGTGAAGATATAGATTTATCTGACATGCCACCATCACCCGATCTACCTTCATCAGAAACAACAGCAGCGAGTCCTCCAGTGACAGAAAAAGAGGAAAGCGAAACACAACAAGGTGCACAACCAGAAGTGTCAGGTCAGTCCTTAAAATTTTTTTGTTATCTAACTGTTACAAAAGATGTATTATCGTGGTGATCATGAAAATTTTAATATTAAAGTAACATAACTATTTCTAGAACCAGTTCAGCACCAGGTGAAGGAAACTACAGATATTGGCACTGCTTTAAAAGAAAGACTGGAAGTATATCGTCGTACAAAAACCACTGCCGAAGAAGAAGGGAATTCTTCAAAAGCACGAAGATACGGTCGTATTTGTAAACAATTTGAGGATGCACTGAAGTTACATGCTCGTGGAAAACCTATTCCCATTGATGAGCTACCTACGCCGCCGGGTTTTCCACCATTATCGATGGGCCCACCAGCATCTCCAGCTAAACCCGACATTCCACCACCACAACCTGAACCAGAATCACAGCCGGAATTAATACCAGAGTCGACCCCATCTGAGGAAGAATCGGACAAAAAGTCACCAGACAAGAAAGCTCCTCCTGTACCTCCAAGGTCCAAATTAGGTATTTAATAAACGCTACTAATTACATTACAATATTTTTCTTGAAATTTTTACCGCTTCCATACAGCATATAGCAACAATAATTGTTTCTCTTTCGAGCAGTGAATAAACAAAAACGAGTGACATCGCGCGCCGATAAACAAATGATGCAGTTACAACAGAGGCAGCACGAACTCAAGCAAGCTGCATTGGCTGCAAAAAAAGACGGTGATCTAGATTTGGCAAAAGATTACTTGAGGCAGGCCAAGGGATTGGATCCATTAATTGAAGCAAGCAAATCTGGTTTACCAGTTGATATGGATTCTGTTCCGTTATCGCCATTTGCAAAAATGCAATTACAAGTAAATGGAATAGACCCCGATGAAGATAATTTCACTTTGATCTCTGCCGATAATTGCACTGAGGAAGCTACTGGAACTGATCAACAAATTTATGATAATCTTGAAGCCCAATTAATCAAACAAATCAAGGTAATTATCTTAATATGCACCCTCCATGTTGATTAAAAAAGTTTGAGTACTTCAAAGTCCTTTTTTCGCGAATGCTTAAATATAAAACATATCTGTTATTTCACAGTGGTGTCTATCAACTAGGGATCATTCAAAGGCCATAGGTGATGTAGCTGGTTATAATAGATGGGAGCGATTAGCTTTGGGATACACAAGAGATCTTGATATGTTAAGAGTTCGAAAACGGGACGCACTGCCACCGCCACAGCATCATTATGAAATTAAGACCTATGCTATAGTTCAGTAAGTGACCACAATAAAGAGACTGCCATACTTCTGTTACAATAACTTAATCATAACTATTCTCACCAGGAGCTGCACGGATTTAGGTGACTCTGACCTTGAATTATCGATAATCCGTGGTGTCAATTACGCTCGTGAAGCAGACACATATGTAATGTTCGAGTTTCCGTATCCGTCTGACAACCCACCGTCTGATAGAACTTCCACAGTAAGGGAAACTAATAATCCCGAATATGAGGCTGTGTTCCCATTAAGCGGTGTAGTGGATCGTACTTCTAGACAATGTCAGCGTGCGTTTAAAAGGCATGCAGTGAAATGTCAAGTTTGGGCCAAAGGGTAAGTTTACATTTTGGAATGAATGATATGAAGGCATTTTTAATTTTGGGATTCTCTTCTCATTTTAATCATCTTTTTTGAAACATTGATATTACGCTTAGGTTTTTGCATCTCTAATTGAAACGAATACATTGACTTTACCGTTCTAATTTAATTTTTTTTTTAAACTCATTTGTTTAATGATCGTATTCGCGACTAATGACACAACGGTAGAATCCTGTCGATTCCAGTTCCTCGGTAGATTTATATTAGTAAATAGATTAGGATGTTGCTTGCAGATGCTCGATGAACCCCATCCTGTGTTGCACCCATCCAAGGTATGAAAACTTCATACTTGCAATCCTCATATATTTATTTATTCATTTTAATACTACACATTCTACACCACAGGTGCCACGCCTCGATAAGATCTTCGATTCTCCTTTTGTACTCTTTTCATTGCATCATCGTTCACTTTTATATTTATTTTGCATATGTCCTTACTTCTTGTTTGCGATGAATATTTGAGGATACTGGAAAAGACTACATACGAATGACTGAATACATTTAATCAGATAATTGAAAAAGACTGTCAAATTTTTAAGACTTCGATGCACCAGTGTTTTCACAGATAATCTTACTCTAAGTTATATCTAAGTAACGTATAACAGACTATCATGGCTTATTTTTTTATATTTATATCCTAATCGCGTATGCCTTTTATTAACCTTTAGACTTGGCAATCCAAAATACTTGGTATAATGCAATGATATAGTATCTTTTTGTATGTGTGCAATTGTGCTACTCTTCAAAGATGCAACATAGGACAAATCTAATGGAAATAACATACTTTAGCTTTGATAATAAATGCAAATAATTTCTTTATTAGTTAAACTAAAGCATTTCTATACAATGTGCAAACACTTTGGCGTTTGATAGTGCATTCATTATGTTGCATCTTGAGATATTACTAGAAACGCAAATAATAATGATATATCTCTTGTTTTCCATTATAGAGGATTCTTCAGAAGTGACAGTCTTCTTGGTACTGTGACTGTCAAGCTGCAGCCATTAGAAACGCAGTGTATCTTGCATGATTCCTTTCCGGTAAATATGAATAATTCTCTGCCAAGTCGAGTTTGATTTATTAAAATCATTGGATTTTATGTAATTAAATTTAATTGATGTTTTAAATTATTCCAACTAGTTGATGGAAGGAAGAAAAGCAGTAGGAGGTAAACTGGAAGTAAAGTTACGTGTCAGAAATCCTATTCTCACCAAGCAAATCGAGCAAATCACTGATAAATGGTTAACAATTGATCATTGATCTTTCATTGTTTGATGAGAGATATTAGTGATCTGTCAACGCTTAAAAATCAGCATTCGCACTACAGTGGCTTTGAGCAATTAATCCAGGAAAACTAAATTTGCGAAGAGGTTTGCAAAAATTACTATACACACAAGAATATATATATATAAATGTATATACCCAAGATATTTTAATGGATTAGTTTTAAGTATAGCTAACAAATATTTTTATTTTATCGCAGCTTTATAAATCATATAAATCTACCTAATAAATGGAATCACACTCATTTGACTCGAGTAGTTATGGATTTAATAATTTTAACCAGGTGTTAATCATGATTCCTTATCTATTGAATCCTCATCTCAAAGTTTTTCTGTTAGGAATTCGCACTCTAATGTAAGTCAAGTGCGACATTAAATCCTCAATAGTGTACTAAACTCTACACGTACTATACAAACTCAACTGATTTTCCACGCACATTACGAGAAGCAAGTCACTGCTGTAGCTGAATCCACATTTCCCGAAGAACAATACATCAGGTGAATTCCACTAACAAACTATTGTCCGATAATCGTTCACCCCTTCCTCTACCAGCTAACCCCCTAAGTCTCTGAAACCCATCCTCCATCATTCTGTACCAGTCCCTTTCAATTCCACTCCGCGAATTCGACCGACCAACCCTTAATAACCAACACATACAGGATACGATCCAGCCACGTTCTATCCTGTAGAGAGACAAGTGAGCAAAAGGACAACGATTTTGAACCTGATTCCTATAGGATGGATCAACCCTCTTTACAACCCAGGGAACCAATCCAGTAATTCTATTCATACCCTTTTTTTCTTTCTTATCACATAAAAATATACCCTCTTTCTTTTAGTTCTCTCTATTCTCCATGGACGATCAGAGAATCAATGATCCTTTTTCGCGCACGAGTTCACAGGTCACGGTGTATGTATGTACACCACTTCGGCGTGGTACGGACTACTATAGTCTTACTGGGTAACCCCGCGGGGTCAAACACTCCGTCCAATGGGATAAATTTAGTGAAAAGTGTGAGGAAGCTCTCGCAATTGGAACTTGGTATACTTTTGACTTTTGTTTAACAAAGCCAGGATATATTGATTGGGTGGGGCGGGATGGGTTAGGTGGATCATGGCATTGGAAAACAACGGGATTTATTTGCCAATTAGACAATTAGGGCGATCGTGGCAGCATCCTGGATGAAGGAGCCAAAGGGGTTGGAGTACTGGTTTGTTGCGGGCCAACAAAATTCACCGCTGGAAGAACCATCCTCTGCATTACACGCTCCGGCGCAGAGTATTTGCCTGATATACGGACGTAATGTTGACCTTTTACCCTGCACCAGCGAGCTGCCGGGATTCTGCGTGCAAATTAACGATGTTTGCTCTCAACCCTTGCTCGCACTGGTTCCCTGCTCTCACCCCTTTCTGGCACATCATCGAAATCACCCTTCTTTCTATGCAGTCAGTATCTCTAACCCTTATCTAGTGTCTGCCCTGTAGATTTCATTCTCTACTACGTATAGCTTATAAAATCGTTTTGTTTTTTCATTTACAGGATCCATGCATTATACGAGGATAAGAACAAACAATTAAAGTAATATATAATGTTCATTTATTTATGAATTTTTCTATAGAATTATTTTGTAAAATTCTTGTTTTTTTTTTAGATAATACAGTTCTATGTAATTCTTTAATTGGACTTGATCGATAACGATTAATAATTTAATAGATGGGGTCATGGTCATTATAAAGTTACGGTCAGAATAACATTCGTTCATTTACTTTGCAGGGTCAGAGATTCAAGATAAACTGCAACGAGCTAAAGTATCTGTTAAGATACTATTGTTATTATTCGCTACAAAGTGCAACATTGTCCCTCCACAGTTTAATGCAATAAACTAACGATAAGTCTTGATATTTCATAAAGCTGTTAGCACAATTATGGTCGCAGTGGGTATTTCCTTGTGGCTAAGATAACCTTTCTCTTACGCTCGAATCCGGCATGGTAACAGATTCGTTCAAAGCAGACATCATTATATTGTTGCTCTACTCCAATTTTCTATTTTATACGTAATCAGCTAGTATGAGTTATAGTTTTATGATTAATCAGTGAATTTTCTCAAGCAACTAATTACTTCACTCGGCATGATAATAAACTCGTTATATCATCTTACTATTGCCGATCTAAACGTAATATTACGTTCTGCTTAGCGGATGAGTTTGGATAGTTAAATAAATGCAATTCCAAGCACAACATCATACCGGAATTAATATTTGTCCATTATCAAGCATTATAAAAGTTAATAATAGTATCACTCTATTGATCAATCAGCATCCTTATTCTACAAGTTGAGCATAATTATAATCAGACATGTCGCATCATCCACACGTATACGTCACTTTTAAGAATCCTAAAAAAGCTCTTAAGACTTTCCGTGCGCGAGCCACGTGCTTCGTGATTTTTCGAAATTGCTCGCGCCTTTTGATATGCTCCGATTACTGCTTATTCGGCATAAGGCCGGATGTGACGTCACCTGAAGTCGCGCGTGCAGATTGCAGATGCCAGATGCGACCCGACACCCGCGTCTTATATCCTCGCATTTACGTGATACTTGGTTCTCTCTATTCTGGTGTCGTTTCGTCTGTCTGACCATCTCTGCCATATCCGTAAACAACTTTTCGCATCGATATTCGAAATGAAAGAGCAAGAGGTGAGGGGGGTGGGGGGTAATGGCGGGGGGGGGGGGGGGGGGGGA
>JARQSW010000151.1:97482-137285 GCA_030142375.1 Calameuta pallipes
CAAGAAGAATGGGGGGGGGGGAGTAATGGCGGTGGAGGGGAATAAGAAAAAAACTACCATAGCACCAAACGATAGTAACAGCCATAGCTAGTCTCATCGATCTTAAGAAACCTTTTATTCTCATTCTAGAATAGTCTCGGAGATATAAAATGCGGGAAAAATAAAAAAATTCAAAAAAAGGAACTGACCAACAACAGCACAGCTTCGCACACGCTAATATATCTTCTATTTGGATCAAGGTTTCCGAAGCTCGTGATATCAATGTTGCTGTCGTGAAAAAAAGATTATTTCTTTAGATTGGTAATCTTGAATCGGTGCGGTGAAGATTCTCGGGTTGAAAAATATAAAATTAGAATAAGCAATTGAGAATGTTGCAATTTAACGTCTGCTCATAGTGAATATGATAAACCATAACTCAGCTAATTAATGTGTCATGGATTAGTTTAATTATAATTCTCTACGAAGAATCTTATCGGATACCATGATAGTAAGCAGTTATATACAGTGGCAGAGCTAATGACTATCAGAGTAGCACTACTGATAAAGTACACCCTAAGTATCGTTAGACGCCTTTTGATTAGTCTGGAGTTGTCTTGTACAGTATCAACATAAGTTACATTGGTTATGGAATTGCATTACTTGAAACTCTTATCTGTATATTATAGTGATTGTGCGAGTCTTTCATGAGGAATTAACTTTCACGGATAAGGGCAGTGCGTACTTTAAGGGCAGTTTGTCAAGACTTGGTTAATTCTGTATACGAGATCGCACGGAGGTTATTTGACATTATCGAACGATCAGGAGGGATCGGGTCAGCCACTTGTCCCGATTTTATCGGCGGCAAATCGTAAGAAAAAAGCATAAAAATGTCCTCGGGAAAGGGGAGGCCATTAAATCTAATAGCCGACTCAGGGAAGCGGCAATTCCTCTCGAAGAACTTAACCTCTCTACTCACCCACCCCTTACCTCCACAGTCTCTTCTGCGTCTTACAGTAACCGTAACCACTCTTTGCCGCCCCCCACGAAACAATAAAGCATCGCCATTAATAATCGACTGGGTGACAAATATGGCGGGACTTCCGGCACCGGCCGGAAGCCGCTAAATGCGATCGCGTCCGGTGCCATTCTCGCCGGGAACGTTCGATTTGTCATTTTTGATTTGCGATGGCCCCCCCCCCCCTTCTCAGTCTTATAATCTTTTTATTTTCTTTAAAAAAATTTCTATGAAATCCACCATGGATTTCTTAACATTAATATTATTCACAGTACTGCAGCTAAGGTAAGGGTGATTTTTTTTTGACGGAATAGGACTTTTGTTTTTAATCATGGCGACACAAATACCGCTATTCGATTGTTTCCATGCTCGATATGGATACACAGCGATGATCCGAGAATAATTGGGCACGAATGGCAAACAGATCAGCATCCCCGTGCGGCGTTCGGTGGCAGCCACCCCTACAAGCCGTAGCCTACTTCATTGTCATCTGTCATCGCGCGCCACGAACAAATGAGCGTCTCAACAGCCGGCAGACAAATGACTCGAGGATTATCCGTCGAACGCTCTTCTTATGAATGAATTGGGGATATTATTCCGGAAGCTGAATCGCGTATACGACGTTCGATCGTATGAGTACGTTTTAACTGAACCTGCTTTCGTTATATGAAATTCCATGGCGAACATATTGGTTTGGTTACTGCAATTAATTAACTTCAATGTATTTACCGGAAAATTCATCGTCAATATTTTTCTATTTATTACTAACAAATTTCATGTTGTGGATCTTTGGATTTGCATGTTTGGATCTCAAAAGTCTATCCGAAGGGTGCAAGGACTTGGACAGGGTACTTTTATAATTGGACGATTCACGTTTTCCCAGGGATTCAATGAGTACCACAGTTTTATTTACGATCTTGGGCTAAGTTCACAGGGTGGAATTTGCGTGAGAGAAATGGCGACTGTAGGAAAGGTGGTATTTTCCGGTTGAGCGTCTAAGGTATACTACCCCCTTCTGCAAGAAAAGAGAGAGCCTTGCAGGCCTCTAGGTGGGTTCGTTGGTAGGTTGGCTGGCTGACTGGCTGGTATCGATGTGCAGCCTGGCAAGCCGGCTATGCTGGCTCAGCACTCTCCCTCATTCTTCCTCTTGCCTTCTGCACCCTCTACCCTTAAGTCTTATTCGTAGCCTTAGCCTTAGCCTCATCCTTAAACTCATCCTTGGAATCAGTCTTCGATCCTGAACTTTCGATTTGAAATATTTCTCCTTTGACACGTTTCTATATTATTTATGAAACATTTCATTGTTATTTATGAACGTGCAGTAAATATACGGGGGACAGAGAAGTACGTTAATTTTAACAATTTTTTAGCATTGTACGACAAGTTATTTAATCTTTGGATCTTGATATTGTCAACAAATCTTTTCTGAGTATAATTCAAATTCATTCTAGGATATTCCTCATAAATCCAATGTGTCTGTTGAAGGTATCTTTATTAATCTTTGAATTTATTGAACGCGCGGGATCGCATCACGTGCATGGCGATAGGTACTATCGGTAATTTCAAAGCATTCGTAGAAGAAATTCTTGGAGATGGATAAATGGCGGAGATTGGAATTCGAGTTAAGATCACGTGCGCCAAACGTGACTACTCCAAGTTTCATGTTTGGCTGTCTAGTGCAATTGTGTTCATAAATCTCAGAGTAAAAGTTCGTTGCGTCACTAACCGACACGCAAACGTATATCTACACAGTGATAAATTTATCTCGTACTATAGTATCTTGTAGGAGTATAAAGATTACAGTGGATAAAAAAATGGCTCCAAAAATTAAAAATTTTTACTCACTTTCAAATAAGATATAAATATATCTTGACTGTACGGAAAACCCAACTGAAAAATTTCTAAATCATTTTCTAAAAAAAAAGAACTTAGTAAAATTAAATATTATCATTTTGTAATATACGAAAAAATCAAGACTCATTTGCACGCCTTGGTATAAGTTTTACGACAGAAATAGCAAGCGGGAAGGATGTCGAACTGCTACGTCGACGAATTCCTTGGTCACCGAATGGCCAATCCTATCGGCGTCCTCGGCTCTATTCTGGGTCTCTACTTACTGTCTAGACCAACAAAATTCTGTCCATCGAGTCGCATCGACAGGGTTAAAGTCAAGGATAGACCTTAAAGCTCATCTCTTGACCATTTCACAGTGTCATTTGTATGAGCAATCTGTAATCTTGAACTCGGTTACGGAAAAACTTGGTACGATCATTATTCTCCCAAGCTTCTTCAGACCGACGGAAAACAACGGACAAAGTCTCCTTGAGGAAATTCAAAGAGCCAACGAAATTATTAGAATCGCTTATCAAAAAATAAAAAAGGGAGCATTGAAATTTATTTTGACTAAAAAATGTTTAACAGCCGTGTAGATCGGGTCGCGATAGTCCTTGGTGAACATCTTCAATATATCCTGGTAGCTTTTCGTTTTCCACGATACAGTGAACAGACACGATCTCGTATCTGGGTTGTGTTGTTAGATGAGGACTATAAGGGTTGGTTTGGTATTTCTATTATTTTTTTATTTTTTTATAGAGAAAAAGAAGATAAGGGATAAGATGTGTCTGCAAGGTAGATACGTAGGTATATAACCGCGAGAACTACCATTTGCATTCACGCCGTAGAGAACGAGATGCTGTATAGACGAGGGTGAGGATGGACGCGTTGCTCGGCGTCGAGAATGAAAATTTGATATTCATGAAGCGTTTTAAAGTCTCGGCGTTCTAGAAATGGGTATAGACTGCTAACCTGGGGTAGGATTCGTGGACGTCTGCGGAACCCTATTAAGATGTGATTCTCTGATTTGTACCGCGACTTCTATTCTACGTCTTTTTCAAATTTTCACCCTGTTTCTCTCTCTTTCGCTTTTATTTTATACGTATCAGTATTATGTATTAATGACTATACTAGTTTCTTCTTTATTTTTATAGTAACATTCCTTAAGGCATCATTTTTATATTTTTCTTTGCTACAGGAAGGTCCTTCGAAAGTGAAGCCATTTTCGTACCGGACAAGTAGTAATGTTACTGAAATGTGTCAGACAATTTCGATTCTTCTTTTAATCGACATCTAAACTTCAGGTATATATTTATAAGTATTTTTATCATTGGCGTATAATTTGGGACATTTACTCTATTTTATGTAAAAGGCACCTTTACGAGTAAAAATACAATTTTTTAGAAATAAAATAATGATACCCCTCCTTGAAATGTCATAAATCATAACATTGTATATATAAATTAAGTCTGTCTCGTGAGATTTTACGTGTACCGCAGAAATTGTAATTGAATTGTGAATTGTGAAAAAAATTTGAAAAATGTTTATAAGGGATAATAAAAAGTTCTACCAAGTTAGACAATCATTCCGATAAGAGTCTCCCAAGGATTCAAAGTAATTACGATAGCTAATAAGTCCGACGTGTTCTCAAAATCCGACGAGGGAAACGATAAGACTTCGCTCGTTCCTCGGTAAATTGAAATTCCGAAAAAAATGGGTGGTCCTACGGGGTGAAAAATTATAATAATGACTTTAAAAATTAATGTCTCTCCAGCCAGGTTCAACTGGCATGCGAGGGAAGTCCGTGACTAAGGTAGGGACGGAGCCAATGGCGTCTACGAGTCAGGTGCACCAATCGACGCCAGCGTCGGAGGGCTGACTATTGCGGACCACACCTCCTAGTGACGTCACACGCGGCGCCCGACGTCCTATGCACCACCACGCTCCTCCGCTCTTGTGAGACCAGTTATCATTCGGTCGGCGTATCTACTGCGAGTTCATACGTACTCGCGGCCATACCGCAGCGCGACCTCAACTACTTCGAGGCTTTACGACCTAATCGTTCATCCCCGACACTTAACACCGTCTTACTGAATATATTTTTTTTTTATTTATCAGTCAACAAATTTTTGACGTCTTGTGGATAAGTCGAGAAATTTTTACGCGCCATTTCCGTACGAATTTAACCCTTGACCTCCGTCTAGTCGACCTTGCGACTTTTATTAATCAAGATCACTACAGTTGTACATCGTGTCGATATTTTATTTTTGAGAAACTGTCACTTTTTCATCTCAGCATCTAAATTTTACGTGGTTGGTACCGTGTGTGATTGTGATTGGAATATTTATTTCAATGATAATACTACGATTTTTATGAACACTCTGCATATTGGAGCATCTTTGGAGGGTTGAACAGAAGATAAAAGCTTGTGATGAATGAACTGTTGCTGTTCTTGGATTATCAACAATTTGATAAGAAACCTGTCGTGAAGTGCGGTAATAACGATAGCAGGCGAACGTGCGGTTTCTTTATACTGTATTACTGAAGATATCGTGTGTGTTTACGAGTGAATAAATCGCATTGAATGGTTACTCAGCTTGGTGTTACACTTCTAGTTTTTGGAGCACAACTTGAAGAAGATTCGAAATTAGACTTTTGAAAAAAGAAGGAATATACAGAACATTGCACAGTTTATGTTTTAAATTGAAAAGCTTGAGGAAAAACGAGCGATATAAAAATTCTTGAAATATTATTCAAGAATACTATGTATGAGCAAAGAAGATTTCATAAGAACAAAGTATAATTCTTCTTTAAACTTCCTTTCTGATTTTTCGGAATTGAGAAACTTCAAAATAAACAGCTTCCAGTGCATCTAACGACGGTGCCTGACGTTGTAGAGAACCGGTAAAAATTCGGCTAGGTCGTGTTGCTGACGGACAAAGTGATTACGACGCACCAAACATTGACGGGTTGTCCAGGAAGTGACGGAGGCAGTTACGACGGTGGAGGAGGTCGCGGTGAAGAACCGCTCCCGTATGCAGCGAAGGCGGTAGAGGAGGTGGTGGTAGAGGTCGACGAGGTTAAAATGGAGGCTGTGGACCATCTCGCCAGAGAATACGTCCAGGAGTTTGTCCTAGATCATCTCGATCCCGCCGACGTCAAAAGAGAGGTGAGTCTCTGATCCAAAACTGGATTTAATTAGTCTCTTTGAAAAATAAATCAGAGAACATTACCATGAAAGTACGAATATTCAGACAAAGCAATGTCGCTATAGCCATTTTATATCTAGGGATTAATATAGTTATAATAATTTTATCTTACATTAAACGTAAATCCGTTACTATTAGTCATGTAGAAAACGATTATTTTTGTTGATATAAAATAAAAATTTACAAGTTTTGAAAAAAAAAACGTAAATTATTGAAATGGAGTTACGCCATTACAAATCACGGATAATTGAGCCGTGGGCCACGAAAGATAATAACATTACAAACAAAGAGCTCGAAGGCGAAAAAGTTATTAAGAAATGAAGCTTCGTTTCTTTATGGAAAGCTTGCGTAACGCGTCGCGGAACAACGGATGTTGCAGGTGCGACTGGGTTCTCCGACGGTAATGGTGAGCGGGGGTGTAGTGCAACTGCAGAGTCAGGTGCAGGGTCAAGGATTAGCTCTGGCCCCGCTCACCCCTCCGGCACATGAATTGGAGCAACCTCATCCCTTGTATGGTCAGCCGCACATTCAGGTGCAGCATGGTGTCCTCGTGAAAGCTCCGCCAGGTGCGGCGCCTCATTTGACGACACTTTCACATCCTGGAACACCACCAGACACTCCACCAGTCTCAGCATCCCCGCCGTCCTTACACTTACACCGTGGTGAACGCGATCCCCGCGAAAGGGGTGGTTTGCTGTTACACCTGCAGCAACCAGGTTCTCTAGTACAAGATGATATCCAAGTAGGGTCGGGGAGTATGGGTTGGCTTACACAATCCCTGAGGCAGGAACCTCTGGACTTGAGGCCACACTGTCCTCAGGATCAGACACCTGAACCTCATCCTGAGCCATGGCCTTCCACCCCGAATCATCATCACTTTCAGGAGTTACAACATATACCACGTCATGGAAGACACCCAGGTGAGTAACTATTCATATTTTCTTGCAGACTTAAGCAGTTTGGAACGTAACAGTGAGATCAGATAATCAATAACAATCAATCATATCAATCGGATGAGTTAATTAGTTTGAATAGATTAAAAGAAATAGAGCGGACGCTGATTACAGGCGGGTACATAACTGTATCAGGTCACATCGAATACTACGGCTGTTCAGCTAGCAGTACAGGAGGCGGGATGCTTCCCGCGGGCGGGGGTGTTATGCAGGGTTTGGATGACAGCTTACAAGGGATGACAATTCAACCAAGCAGACCCATGAGCGTGTGTTCCGTCAGTTCTTGTGGAGCAGGTGGACCCAGTCCAGGTCACCGATCCGGGAGCGGGATTTACTCAAGCTGCGGTGGAGGCAGTGCTCAGGATGAACTCATGAACGATGAACTTCTAATGTCCCTTTCCGTGCGGGAGCTAAATAAACGCCTCCATGGATGCCCGCGGGAAGAGGTGAGTGAGGTCTCTCTTTTTTCTGTCACGTGTGTTCAAGATACTCGGCTCCATTTTTCTACCAAACCATCAGGAACGTTGAGTAGCAAGATCATATCACTTTATATTTCTTTACACAAGTTTTTTATGTATGTATCACATGGAATTCAATGTAATTACATCTAGTAAGAGACAATATCTAGATCAAATTTTAATGTCGAAGTTCTTGAAGTTATGGTATAGAGAGTGGCTCGAGTCCTTGACTATACTTTAGAAGATCAGCTCACGAGATCATTCTGATCTCAAGAGCGATACGTGAGCTGTTCGTAAAGGTTGTCGGATGATCTGCAAAGGTCGTGAGGCTCAAGCAGAAGCGACGGACCCTCAAGAATCGAGGTTACGCACAAAACTGTCGCAGCAAGCGTCTTCAGCAGCGACACGATCTTGAGACAACAAATCGGAATCTGCAGAACGAACTGCAGCGGGTAAAGATCGAGCTGGCGCGACTTCAACAGGAGCGGGATCTTTATAAGCAACGTTGCGAGGTTATGAGAGTTCGCCAGAGTCATCATCATAGTCATAATCATAACCATCATCAGCAGCCACCGAATCAACAACCACAGCCCCATCAGGCTCAGAATCAACAGCAGCAACAGCAACAACAACAGCAACAACAACAGCAACAACATCAGCAACAACATCATCAACCAGGACCAGCTAGTCCCGAAGTTTACCTGTGACATCGACAGCGCCGAGGAGGCGCTTGCTGGACTTGAAGAGCCATTTGAACTCGTCGCCGGCGACTCTACCGGTGAGTAGAATCGACAATGTTAAAGAAAAGACGCGAGTGTGAGGATCTGAAGTTTACCAAGTGCAGTGAAAATTAGTAATAATAACTGTCGCAAAATCGTTGAGATATTCTGGGTGAATTTTCATGGAAACAACCTTAGTGCCAAGGTACAGTCGTTCATTTTGAACAGCTTCGATAAACGACCGTACGTCAATTCCAACCTATGCAGGATCACGAGCAGAAATAGCAAGGAGTGCGGTGTGTTGTAAATTGTAAATTTCTTGTATAATATATGTATTTTTATTGTTTCCTTAGAAATTGTCAACAGACTACGCTTCCTTGTGTAGATACAAAATTGGTTCTTCATCCGACACACGATTTATTTGAATTCGTATTGACAGCCAGTAGGTGTCGCTTTCGTTCGTATACTCCTTAGCGAATTTCGCGCGTGATCCTAATAAATCGCGATACGATGACGGTACGTTTGAAAATCTGCCAATCCGCAATGTCGTGCCAATTTGACAGTCCTTTTATCGTAACAAAATGGCGTCGGAAGCAGGGCTATCGAGTATTCCATACAAAAAAGAGTATAAGGGTATACGACATAATTGTTTCTCGGGTATTTTTACAACAAAGGCCAAAAAGCTGGATGTTCTGATCGTGGGAAAGGAAACGAAAAAAAAAGATTATACATTCCTCTGTCTAATATAGAAGAATTAGGCACTAAGAAGGAACTAAAGTATCATTAGGTTAAATTACGCTTAGGTATACTCACAGGCGTATTAAATGTACACTTCAAGATGGACAGACAATTGACACCAAAGGATATCGTACCAAAAAATGTCGTAGCGCAAATTAAAAAAGAAATCTTTAGCGTTTAAGATATGCCACCGATTTGTTAATTAATTTTAAAAAGAACCTCTCTGAAATACGACTCAGGCCTTCCGACGGCTCGTTGTTCAGGCTTATTCTTATTTTTAAATTTATTGGCTAACAATGTTTTTGTTTTCACGGCCGCTGAAAAATTATTTCACATCGTAATCGTATTAAATAAAAAGAATTAATTGATACATGTCTCGAACATCATCTTCATCGTGCCATGTAACCTTCGGTTAATTTCATTAATAGAATTGGTAAATCAAATTCACGATCATTTTCCATGGCTCAGAAGTCGACAAGTATTTCTCGAAAAATCAAAAGCACAAATTAAAATTGACCGCGATACCGTAACACGTGGAACTAATTAGGAGTTATCTTTTAATTACAGCAAGGGTTCTGCGGTACAAAGCTGCGTTAATCGTCTAATAGGTACCTAATTGCATATAATTATTATTGTTTTGTCGAGTCGGTATCCAATACCAATTGGTAAACCGTGACTCGACGCAAAGATATTTTAATTCCCGTTATATCGTCTAATGTGTACATAAAATGATTATACTTATTATTATAAATAAACGTCGCCATCGACAGTTTCCGATAAACACGTGAAAACAATTTCTTTCATTAAAGACAAATTCCCACAAAAATCTCCTGCCTGATCAACCATCTAAATATAAAAAATTGTATGTAAGTATTCTTTATAATAATTAAAAACAAAATAATTTTTCGTCCAACGAGTAAGGGTGAGGGGGGGAGGTCAATTGTCATTTGAATTTTATGCCAAACCATGAAAATGCTTAGTATTCATCTGGTATTCAAATACATTCATTTCCAACGTTCTTTACTGCAATTGCCAATATCAATGAAAAATAAGAGAACAGAATGGCAAAAAGAATAGGAAAAAAAGGCGACGCATCCAGCTAGCCGTTATTAATTAAAAGGGACAAGGAGCGGAAGGGGGCAGGTAACGGAAAGTTCCGGTTAGCAGCGATCCGCATTTCGCTGGGTTCTAGGTGCAATGTGCATCGTCAGCATTTCATTTGAGAGGCAGGCACGACCAACGGGAACTGGAAGCGGCGGGGCTCTCGTTCTCCTATGCACCAACAACCTACCTACCTACCTACCAACCACCCAGTACACCCTCTTCGTTATATTCCCTTTCTCCTTCGTTCTCCTTAGTTGTTTGTAAGGAATATCCACGAATAGTTTGCAACAATTTTCACGTGAGCTATCGCAGAGCCACGTTCCGAAACGACGTGTCGTCGTTGCCGCTCGTCGTTTCACGTTGAATCGTCGCATTAGCAACGCGACTTTTTTCGCTGACTTTGCACATCCACCATGAATTCATTCAGCCGAAACTTTTGTAAACAATACATTCGCCTCTTCTTGGAAGAATTCGTGCAGAGAAGAAAGTAGCTAATATACACGGTTCTGGATACTGTACGATGCTTTGTAATAATTCGTGTATAGTTTAGTAAGTATAAATTCTCTTAAGGAGTCATACAAGAATTTATACTTTTTGTTTTTTCGTTAGAATTCACCAATCTCTTAACGCGGATTCATATGATATTGATATGGGTTAAAAAGATATCGAGTGATCTTGGTGTCAAGTGTCGGATAAAAGGTCGCTAAAAGTCCTAATGAGGATTTAACTGACTCGTCCACAGGGGTTGCTTAACAATGGGCTTGTCTTTCGAACCCTCGCAACCCTCCATGTCGACTAACCAGGATGAGTTGACAGATTGAGCGATCGCTCGCTCTAACAGGTTCTAACTTTTTGATACCAACCAAATCTACCACGTGACTACAGTGATATTATGATTATTGACTGTTGTAAGTTACGTCTTAAATATAGCCCAGAAAAATAGAATTTATTTCTCAAGTATTTCCTGTTTTTATTTTTTATTTTTTATTAAGAAATTTTTTATATACAGAAATTCAGACTTAAAAATTCCGGTCTGACGTCGGAAAGAAGTGATGCTCTAGAACGACCGAGTTTTAAAGTCCCAACTGGCAACGTTATAATTCTTGAGTATCCAGCAGTTGGCAAACGATACGTAGCCATCAGCGAGAGAGTTGCCGCTGTGCAGAGAGAATGTAGAGAAGCGGATGGACGCGAGAGGATTACGGAGGGGTGATTTCAGGAAGACTAAAAAAAGAGAAGATAGAAGGGGGTTCGGACGAGCTGAAGGTGAGATGAGCTTTATTGTCAAGTCACGCCACTACCGTGGCCTATCTCTATCTTCTCTAGCCACCCTTCTGCAATGGCCCTGCAACCCCCCAGGGTCCCTGTGACGTATACAGCCTCCATGAACACCTACATTCTTTTTTTACACGTACGTCCTCTTCATCTTCTAGCCAAAAATAATTGTTCATCCGAGTCTTCAGTTTGTATATAGGTAACGAAGCATAATGACGAGACAATCTTGCGATTTTAGGTTATGTTCCAGGTATAACGTAGAATGCAGGACGCTTCTTTATACAACTCCTTATGGGTTATGCGATCAGTATTTGTAGTTACATTATGTTTGTTTGGTCTGGTATTGTACTTTGCTGCCAGGGTGGCGAAAGGGGTGAGCGACGTACCGCTCATATCGAACGTCACGTCGCTCCGGGTTGTTTGTAAACGAACTTGGATATCGTAACCTCACGCATAGCTCAGTGAGTTCGTACGGGTCTCTGCTGGAGACTCTTCGGACTGAGGAGTTTTGAGTATTCAATAAAACGTTACTGTATTATATCATTGCTCATTGATTCTTGATGATCATAACATACCGATCACTATTTTGATTCTTACAAGGATTTTATGAATTACTAGATTTTTACTGGACTTTGAAGAGAGAAGGGAATAGAGAAAATCATTGCAAAAATGTCAATCAACATTGGTCACACATTGTTTTCTTTTCTTGTTTACCCTCGTTAATCTCTGCCACTTCCTGCCCCAACCCTGATAACTGTACTTGCTACACACATGGGTCTCTCAGAGTACATACACGTGACTCCTGTGGTGTGGATCGTGTTTGCGTTACCAGGTGGTCTGATGTAATTTTTGACTAGCAACAAAGTGTGCCTTGACATATGAAACGCGTTTCAAATAAAATAATGTACAATAAGCTACATTCTTTACATGAAGAAGTTGGGGTAGGATCTGTTGTATTGATAAAAATTAATTTTTCTAGACTATTTAAAAAGAAGTCATCGATCAAGTCGTCAAAAGTCAATTCACGATTTGAATACAATTGATAATGCTGGTCATTTTTTGAACGCGACCCTTTGCTTGGAATTTTTTAATTCTTATATAAATTTTGATATCGAACCGAATGAAATCGATCGATCGGTTACATTTCGTTTGGCAGCTTTAAGCTGAGTGACGTCACGTTTACTCTCACCGCGTGCAAAAGGTCGAGAAAGGGAAGATTTGGCGACGCCAGCATCTTTCACTTCTGATGACGCTGTAGGTTCACGGTGGTTGATGACGCGGCACGTAGCTTATATCCGTAGTCTCTACCTACACGTACACTCTTATACCTAGGTGTACCCACTGAATGAACGAATGAACGAAACGTACGTTGGGGTAGTGATGCAGCTAAACCACGAAGAAGGTCACCCTGACCCAGTCACCTTGTCAATCGATCAAGTTCTTCCACGAGGACGATCAGTATTCCTTAATCGGAGAGAAAGTCAGTAAAAAGAAATTAGTTGACAATTTTCGAGGTAAAGATTTTTGAGTCTGACTTACATCACTGTGTTCAGGATAATTAGTATTTAATTATATTATTTTTCCTGAAAATTATCATACCGTCCAATTGCCGTATGAAGGTTATCCACTTAAAAAATAATTAATGGTATATAGAAAGCAGTACAGGGTAATGTGTTTATCGAAAAAAATAAATGAATGAACAAGTGAACAGAAGATTGGAATGTACCAGGAGTGGCGTATGGGGACCCTGAAGAAGGTTACCCTGACCCAGTCAGTCGGTCGGTTCGTCAAGGAGGATCGATACCCGCTAATCAGATCAAACCACCCCACTTCCTGCTGGATGTCCACGTACCTAGATACGTATGGGAGAGACTAAGGTTTTAGTTTGTCCCATATCGGGGGATGATTTTCTTCAGTCCGCTCAATGGATTACGAGCTATCCTCTTCGTGAACTGTCTCTTCTAATCGGGTCGAAGAGACGAATCGGCCGATCCTTTTAAACGCTCAGTAAGACTCTCGCTGATTACGAGATAAAATGCTATTTGGTACATAAGAATTAAATGAGCATACATATAAAGCCGAAGGCATTGATCTCTGATTAGTCATCAGATTTGATTTATCATTGTGATACTGCATAAATATTTAAACTACACGTCATTTTGATATACAAATAAGACCTACTTTTTATTTTAGCTCAAATTGTTATAGAAAATGAAAAAATGGAAGGACGTTACTGATTCACAATTTTTGTTCTACGAGCGATTCGATTAAATGAAATTAAGGTAAAATTATGTCCAATCAGTTAATAGCCTATAAATCTTGTGAATTTTGGAAAAATCTCAAACCGAGACTAGGGCACAAACTACGAACTAAATATACGAATTAGTGTGACGTATAGTCTTCGGGGTACACCATGCGTGAGTTGGGATTCTACGTTCCGTGGTTCGATCCTTTCTTTTGTCCTTAGTCCTTCATTTCGCGCATGGAGCTTCGGGGTGATCCTTACAACATCCCCACATAGTCGTACGCTAAAGGACGTTAGTTCCTTCCTAGGCGTATTCCAAGAGTCGCTCTCGGTGATTTAGTGAGATCCGATCTATGGAAGTCCAGCATCTAGTAACGGATCAGCTGGACCATAAATATCAGGTGTTTTTTTTTTCAGACAATATAACCCCTGTGACCGGGAGTCAAGCTTGCCGGCCACGGATACATTCGTCTTCTTGTTACCGGCCCGTTCTCTCTCTCTCTCTCTCTCTCTCTCTCTCTCTCTCTCTCATCCCTTATTTTCTCTTTTTCTTTAATGTTTTTTCTCTTCATGCGTTGTCCCTTTTCTGGGATCTATTTCAATTCTAAGGATTCGTGAAATCCCTCCACATCCCTTAAGTCGGACAAGTTAACGTCTTTATCTCACGGAATAAATTCCGCGTTTAACCAAGACTGCAATAGATCGAAGTTATGACAGACGTCTTCAAAATTTTAACAGCAATCAAATACTCGCCGTTCCTGACCAAGTTCTATATCTTTCCACAATTGTATTTTATTTTATTTTCATCCTAATAGAGACGCTGTTTCGTGATGCCAAAAAATACGATGGCAATAAGAGGGTCCGGACAGTTTAACTGCTTAAATACCTTAAAATCTACCCTCTCTAGTTATTTACCAATTATAGTTATTACCGGAAGAGATGCCTTGAGACTTACAGGAAGGAAAGACTCGAGAGTCGTGAAATGATTGTCCTCCCCGGTTTTTCGCGTTCTAGCTTAACTACACTTTTATAGCGCTTCTCGACTTTAAAGGGATAATTTTTATCCGTTAAGCCTCGACAGCGGATTCGGTCCATCGCACTGCCTCCGTTCATCTAACCATCCTCACCTAGGCCCACCCCTCGTAAAATTAAGTCAAACAGCTCCGGGGTGGCTCCACTCGTTTTTCCCGTTAAGAGGAGCGTCGACGACGGTGCCAAGGGTGAGTTTCGAACTGCGGGAGTGACGCTGATGACGCCTTGCCACCCCTCATCACACTCCCCTTCCACATAGAACCTACCTTATACATATACATACACCGTCTACTTCCACCCTTATACACCCTTCGCAATACCACCCCTAACCAGCAATTCTGGAATACGTCGCCTTTTGACCAGTCAACCGTGCAACCAGACAACCAGATTCAAAGTGGCAAAGAATCAAGGGAAAAAATCCAATGAAAAATAACACCGCAAATCGCCATTGTACCAACCGTTCGATTCTGTACCAGGTAAATCGTCGCATTAAAACTTCCAAGGATTCTGAGTCTCTCGCCCTCATCCTGCTGGAATGTATCTCTACTCGACCGACCTAGGGAATTACTCCTGCCGTCGTACCAGACGATTGAATTCGCAGTCACTCAACCGAGCCACGTCGAGAACCTTGCGCTCCGTTAAAGTCAAATTCGATCGGATTTCTCAAACTAGATATGCCTGATACAATCCTATGCATTGTGCATCGGTTACCAGTCATCGGTTTGATTGACGAAATGATATCGTTAACAGTTAAACAATTGTGGGGCGTCCGATTTACCACGATGATCTCATTAGTTAGCACCCCTCATCTTTTACATGAATAACCAAGAGCATACCACTTACCATCTGTTATTCTCATGAAAATGAGAATTGTAATGAACATTGTTGTTCTGTCAGTGTATCAATTTCCATATGTAATTTATACAAATATTTTTTCCAAATTCAATGATTTTCTCCGCAATATTCTTATACCAACGGTATCACTCATCTGATTTGATAGGATCAAGATCCAAGTCAGTAAGAGTACTGGAAGTCAAATGAGAAATCATTTTATCGAACAGTCTGTTCAGGGGTGCTGGTGTAGTACATGGAATAGTATAGAGCGCAATAAAGGGATGGCTAGAAGGGTGGTGACCAGAGGTACCAGTTCTATCGCGCCGCCGCTCTCCATGAACTTCCCATACCATACGGAATACCTACCAGTTATACGGTTGGTCTCGCAGTCTGCGTTACAAGAGAGGCGCCAGGCGCCTGTAGCCACGCCTACTACGATACAACACCCACTGGTTATTATTATTGTTATTATGAGCAGCCCTACAGGTTCACCTGGCAACCCTGTTTTATGGAATTACAAAAATTTTATTAAAAAATTCAGACATTAGCGACGATACTACAGATACTATTAATCAGTTATACGTATGAGGATTATATAATTTTTAATTATATTATTATATTAACAATTTCAAATTTTTTATTTAATACTTACAAAATTTTTGTCGATACAGTCATTTGAGATATTTAATTTTATAAAAAGGATATTTAAGAATATTTTTGATCAGTGTCTAACGGGTGGTAGCATTGCGAACTCACCCGCTGTTCCAGCAGTATAATCGTTTAATGTCTCGGCAATGATTTACCGGACAGAAGAGAGATTAGGATCTATCGCTGATGCGTCTATCAGTCTACATACATGCATGGTTGTCCATTGTTCGGTATTACAAAATCATTTAGATCGAAAGTGATTTTTATAAAAATTGTAAGAAGCTGTAAGAAGCAAAGTAGCAACAGTTTTTTATATTTTCTATAGGCAATTTCCTCGTGTCACGAATTCTGTATATATTTCAGGAGTGCTCTGCACGATACGATTATGTTTTAGGTACGTATGGAGGATATAGCAGCTCGAAGACAAACACCATACGTGCGCCACGCGCAAGGATGATATGGGCCATGAAGCTCTTTAGCATTTTTATGCGATCTGCTGCTGACAGTTTATTTTATTATATCGACAGACACTGCCCATCGTCCATCCTACGTCATCGGGTCGATTTCGTAAGTCAGACCCTGTGCAATTTAGAATTTTTACCAGATTCTGCAATTGATAACCAACATCCGGTCAGACGTTAATGTTCCTTAGATCCAGCCCTATAGGTTGTCATATAATGAAAATGAATTGAGAATGAAAAATTTTGAAAACAAAAAATCGCACCGCATCTAATACCCTGACGCTGCATAGAATTACATGAAAAGTTGTAATCGGTAGAAAAAAAATGTGGTTCATCGTAAGTGCATGTCCTGGACTCATAAAATGGGTACGTTCTAGGATCATAAAATCCGATTTCTAAATGGCAGTTTCTTTCGGACTCGGACAGGAGCCGATCGAGTGGTAAGTAGATACCCAAGTCACTGCCAATCCCGTGGCCTATGAACTCCCCTTTATATGTCGCGTTCGGAGGTCCAGCCAGAAGTTGGCAACGCATAGTCAAACGCTATACGCTAGGTATAGTCTCGTATACGATTAGCATGACAACGCCATCGGGGATAGCCGATAGTTTGTTACTCGAGCTGTGAGTAGAGGGTGGCTATGCCGTAGGGTAAGTATATAGGGTGGCCTGGCTGTCAGGCAGTATTTTTTATCTAGTCACGGTCAACTGGCTCAGTGGGTCCTCCCGCCCATTATTAGCGCAGACTACACTCACGTTAGATGCATGTGTGGACACGTGAGTGAGTGCGTGTATCCACGGTCCATCTACGTAACGTCGTCAGCTTATAGCTACTATGTAGCCTTCGAGCAATGGCCTTCCCCCGTAGTGGTCTGGTCTAAGGGTGGCCACCCCGAAGGTTTTATCTTTTTAGTATTATTGCACGATGGCCGCTGCTGGGCACCCGGAGCGAAGCTGGGTTAAAGAGAAGAAGAAAAAGAGAAAAAGAAATATCGATAGACCAACATCATTCTTGTACAGTTGAATGATTCTTATTATCATAGTATTGCCATGATGCTAAGTTTATTTTAGGTTATGCGATACCGGTTGATACCTTTGAGGTTATGGAATTTATTGGAATTTCAATTGTTTCAGATGAAAACAGAAAGATTCGACTGAGATGAAATGACCGTTTACGCCGAGGTTGTGGTACTATGAAGGGGTCTTCCTTTTTCTAGGTGGAATAATAATGGCCTGGGTATGTATTCTAGATATCAATGGAATTCAATATCGAAATGATCCCATAGCCTTGTGTAGGCATGCGTGCACGTATGGGAACTCGACTGTGGGATAGACTTGTACATGAGTAACGTATATGTAGACCTCCATAAAGATAGCGACACTGACATCAGATAGTAGCTCGCAACAGAAAGAAGGGTCTTGGGCTCACCGCCATAGATCGCGAATGCCTATTCCAAGAGATACTTTGTTTTCTCTGAAATACCTTGAGTTCCCAGTAACCGTCTTAGTTTAGCTAGAAAATTCTTCGTTCAGGATTTCACCTTGGGTGAGGATATGCGGACAAATAGGTGGAAGGCACAGGATAGCCTTTAATGTCAAAAAAATTCGAATCGCCATTTGCATTGTGAAAATAGACAGGATTTCGATTTTAAGGAGCTTGCAGAAAAAGAAGGGATTTACGAAATTGGTTATTTTTTTTGCCCGCCGATAGATCTGAACTTCGTAACGACGCACAGAAAGCATCAGAATGGACGTAATGTGAGTGAGAAAAAAGAGAGGAAAGGTTTGATAAAAAATAAATGCCTCGCATGCCGTATCGAAGAGGAAGTTGTTTCAGACAAGAAGGATGTTCCCGAAATTTTATGGGTGTCGATGATGTCACAGATTTGGGCCGTAAAGGAAAATTTACTGATCTCATGCGACCCACTAGCGATACGTGTCGATGCGTTTCTTTGATTTCCGAGTGGTGGATCATTTTGGATCATCCCTTAGTTGGTGAATACACCTCTACTTTTTATGCTACGGATCTAGGAATTCACAGCTGGGTAAATAAGGTTAAGTAGGTGCAGATTGAGTCGAGAGTGGAAGCCTCACAATGCACAGTGAGGGTGCTTTCTACCACCCTTCAGCCCGCTACCCCCCTGCGCACGAATCGAAGCCCCACTGCGTGGTCGCAACTGTGGATAGCATTAGATCCTACCTAGGGCTACTTACTGCGACTATTATGCCAATAGTAGAGTGTTACCTGGACTAGGGTCACATTCAATTGGATCATACTTGACACGTATATCCTAAAATATTGTCAAACCTCGTAGTAACAGTTATTCAAAAATTTGAATATGTATATCCATTAAAAATTTTTCATAAAATTATACATAAAACTGACAATCCGCAAAAGCACTAGTGTTAACTACCCTTTTAAAAAAATAATAGAAAACATCCCTTAACATAATTTTAATCTTTCGCAAAACCGTGTAGGACTCTAAACCGCAAAGATAATTATTCCAACCCTCGAGGGGGTCAAGCGTAGAAAAAAAATGGGTTAATACGAGGGCCATAAATTTTCGCGCTGATTTATCACGGGGGTTGACCGAGAATTGTTTAAAATAGGCAGTAAAGGGCATTTAAACGATCCCCCGGGTGCGTTCTCGCACAGGGTGACTCTAAAGTGAATCGAATTTTCAACCGTGTAGTCCTGTGCGCACTGCTGGTAAGAGAGTCGCAGAGGGTTGTTGGTTGGGGGAGGGGGGGGGGTAGTGTTAGTGAATACGTATGAGTATACATATACATATATGGATATGTTATATGAGCTCGTACGTGGTAGCTATAGTAAGGGAAAGGCCGAGAAGGGTGGCGAAGCAAGAAGCGAGAAACACCATGGCCACCCTTAACGAGGCTAATACGCCTGTCACACGTCAAGGCGTCATGGCTCGACGCGCTATTAATGTCGCGAATCAACGGACACAACTGTTGAACGTCACGTTAATATGTTGCGTTGTTATAGCTGATAGTAGGATTGCCAGTCGTGATACTGACTCATGTAACAATGGTTCATTATTATCAGATTCACGGTACATAGCGTTAAGACAGCATATCTCATCAGTTTAATTGGTTATGTTGGTTAAGAATATTTCGGCGGGAAATTTGAATAGGGTGCTAGGAATAATATATGTATAATTCTTATGCCGCGACTTTAAACTCTCCTTTGAGAAAAATTTTTCCAAGTGTCTATCGATCCTCGAGTGCAGTTCTAACATAGGAATTCTTGGGAACACTGCAGCCAACGACGAGGATGTCCGCGTATCACGCGAAACCGCCAATATCGACAGGACATAAATGTTTTACATGCAATAAGGCGTTCGTCCCGGGTGGACCAAACTGCCCGCAGCCCAATTTTATTGCTCGACCGCAAAGGGAATTTCAGGGTGGAATGGCAGAGAGAACTTGCTTCGGGGTGCAAGGTGTAAAAAAAAAGGTATCTGCATAATTGCATTGCACTAGGTTTACATAGGAATGTATGTAAAAAGTATTCGCAGTACTTGCGACCAATTTGCACTTGACGTATAATATGAAATTTTGCTAAAGTTCTGTGAAGAATAATTTTTAGAAAAATTTCTCAAACATTACAATCCTTTGTATTTTGACGTTAGTTATAAAAATCGAGAAAATTTAATGGCAAAGTCATAGACGCACAATCATGGCGAAATTTAACCGTGTACGTACACTTTTAATGCTTCTACGCCCACCATAGAGATATATGCTTAATACGATTTATGGCGGTCAGTTTATTGAAATTGCTAGTCCCCGGGTTCACCATCACACGCGCTTTCCTATTTCTTGTCTTTACGTCACGCGTACGAGTACATAGGTATATTATATATACTTTATGTATATGTCACTGCCCACTGTTCGAGCCATCCTACCCTATTCCGCAGACGGTCACTGGTCGCGCCAGTGTTGTCTCCTGCTAAATCTTTAATATTCTATTTAATATCTCAGCCCTTCGGTGAGCTGCCGGTTCCCGGGCAGCGGCGTCGCTGTATAAATCAAACGAAAGATATTGGCCGTTTTTGCTGGAAAGGGACGAGAGACTTTGGGTTCGAGTGCGGGGACTATAATTGTTTTTACGGATTATAAATTTTCATCTTTCTCCTTTTTATTTTAGACCTTTTTGACAAGGCAGTTGCCGCCCTCTCGATAGCCAATATTTTCTCTCTAAGCATAGACATTGATTTCGATATATAAGTAATTTTCCTACGTATCGCCTGTGTATAACCTAACCTAGGCTTTTGGTCTGAAAACTTTTTTACTTTGCATTAAATCGTCTATCATTGCTCGGCAGACTCTCGTATTTCAAGGCGTACCGCGACGAGATAATATTTATAGGACAGGCATTTGAAAATCATGCTGTACCAACCCCTCTCACCTAAGGAACATCCCTGTGATACAGTGCCGTTCAGTCAGGAGTTCAGGGGTTAAGAAGAGATTTTGGGGTCGCGTTAATTAATACCGCACAGCCACCCCTACACAACACTTGGCGCACGGGTACTAACTATAACTAAGCCGCCATTAATTCACATCAACGTCTTCCTATCGCTTTGGGGTGGGTGACTTGCATCCTTGTTGCCCAAACGAGATAAGTGAATGGGTACTTGCAGGATATTCACGAACCGTAACGGTACTCACCGCTTTCTAAACTCATTATACATTTATTCCTATGCAAAGCCAATAATATCAATTTATTATTGAAAAGAAAACAAAGCTTAATAAATATCAAGAAATAGATTTTTTCAAAATCCCTCTTCTGTATACACTTTGCACTTACGTACACTTTTAGGCTTACCGTTAGTAGCAGCTGGTCCATTACAATAATTTTTGTAATAGATATTACTGCAGCATCAGACAGTTATTATTAATTAACCAAAAAATATATGCGCGATAATACAAGGCTGCTATATCTTCACTTTGATTTTAATAAATATATTAGATATTCAAATAGTCCGCCTGAAATCGTAACGTTCCTATACGTAAAGTAGCGAAGCTCCTTCAGCAATTTTGATACGACACAGGTCGCAGAGGTCTCGTAATCATAATCGTAACAGTAATCGTAATCGTAATTGTACGGTTTCATGTGGTAACTATAGGGTCGCCCAATGGGTACGCGTTTCTCGGAAAGAAAACGAACGAGAACATAGAGAGGTTAGCTGGTTGGTTGGTTTGCGATAGCTGATGGCGATGTCCGATAACCAACCACGCTTCTCGTCACGCACGGGTCTCACGTAACTTGACGATATGGAACTCGATCCTTTAAGACGAGAGAAGGATCGCGATTGCCAGGAATCCAAGGATAATTTTCCAGGTAGAGATTGACTTATGATTCTACGGATGTGCTATTGAAATTCGCTATCACAATTAATCTCGGATAAGACTAAAATTCACCTCCAGTAGTAATACTAGTGTCGTCGTGTCTCTGTTTACCTGCATGCAACTCAGCGAGACGCTAACATAACCGCGGTGAGTTCTAAAATGCGTCCTAATACTATTTCTAACCTAAAAGTATCTGTCATACCTGTACTCATAACGTTGTTATTGAATTATCCTTTTCATGATTGACACAATAAATTCTATAAGGGCTGCTTCCTTCCTCGTACTATAAGCATTCGACCAGAGGATGTCAGCAAGATGAAGGAAAATCCTGTTGACATAATATTTCGAAATTCTCCTCGAACTCAGGGATCCTGTATGCTACTACGTGGTTGGGTAGATATTTCCCGTTGGTTAAGCCGATCATTGTCGCAGTAACAAGCAGGCTATTGACAGGTCTCGTTCACTGTCGTTGGTAACACTGTGTCCGTATATAAGAGTAGATAGTCCAATCCACGACCTAGGGACTGACCACAGTCTTACCACTCTGTGGTCGTGTTAGCACGTTACTACGGGGGCCACATACTAATGGGGCATTACCTTAACACCCTCTATCCCGACTCTCGTTCAGTTAGTTACTCCTCGGGGATGTCGAAGAAAGGCAAGAAGGAAGGATAGACGATATAGAAAGAAATCCCGATCCCTTCCACCCTTCTTATTTTACCCCAACTAACCTGTACCCCGTATCTACTATCACTCTTTCTTTTAATCTCTAGGTTATCGTTAAATCAGATTTAGTCTTCTGAAAGTATGCATTATGAATTTTTATTAACGCGAGAGTAGGTGCGTGGGATGCCCGAGACTTCCCAACTTAATGCTTTTTAAATGGAGAACAAAATGGCGCGACCATTACCGTGTTAAATGAAAATAATTTGGTTTTTGACAGGTATGCAATCGCTATGAATGATGATTTTGTTCTTTCCTTTTTTTTTGGCTAAGCTATTTGTACTTTTGGCATCTTCTCAGAATTTTTATCTGCACAGTTGAGTTCTAACGATATGTAAATATTCTTTCTCACAATAGTACCCAAGAATCACTGGTCTTGGTAGATGACAATCTGATCTAGGATTCTGGAAGGAAACAATACCGAAGACCGATTGGTGGTGACGATAGATATTCTCGAGGGAAGTGCATGCATTTCAATCGACATCTTATCAGGTAGTCGAGCGATGCTAGAGTACCGGTGGATCGTGATCAAGTGGACCTCCATGGCGAGGACAATACACGCCGTGCCCGAGAAGTGACAATACACTATCACGGCCCGTTCAAGCGTATTGCTCTTTTGTCCGAACAGCCGCCGCCATTCGGAGTTTAAGGGTGCTGCAGTGTGACATCGAATTTGACCTGCAATCCTTGCATATAGATTGAATTTCACAATTATACAGGTAACTGACATGAGTCATGCGCAAAAGATTTTTAAAAAAATTTAAAGGACCAATCATATGAAAATTATTAATTTTATTTATTGGATCTTCCTGCACTTCGTTCTTATTCTTCTCTTTGGCTTCAGGATTGCTGAAGGATGGCGAATTTCTTTGGATGAGAAAATGAATATGGTAAATGAGATATACGAACTTTTTCTCAAGCTTTATATCCTTCTTATCCTACAAGCCTACTTTCTTATAACGAAAGTGTCGTAGTTATGAGTTAGTAGATCTACAAGGCGAACTCGACTTCCGCCATATTAAACCCGCCCCAGACTATCGCACAACTTTAAGGCTGAGGCCTTACACGGGGTCTCTCTGCCCCTCTGGATTCTCATGTCATCCCCATATACGTGATACGTTTCTCGCGGGACAGCCCTATATGGCTAGGATGGGTACCGGTTACTGGAGGATTTACTGCCAGGAACATATTTCAAACGGGAATCGAAGACTTTGGCCATCGGCGAGAGTGCATTACGCTCTCTGCATCATGGACGAATTTTCTTGGCTTTCACAGACTTTGGAATGCTGGGTAAATCTTTTTTTTTTCTTTTTCATAAAATTCAATCCGCCACGTCCTTTGTGAAACCTTTTACGGTCATTAGTGTTTTCCGAAATGTTTGATTTCCAACAGGGTCCAACGGTGTCTTGGGATTAGATTCTTCCAGAGGATCATTAAAAGCACAATTGAGTAATGCACCCATGGGAACCGTACCCTCGAACACCCCTGAATCATTGCAAGACAAATGACAATGTCTAGAAATTCTCGAATTGCTATCCAATTGTTACAAAAGACTCTATCAACTATAAATAATAATTCCAATAATCTGCCATTGTTAGCAAAATATTTTTATATTGATTACTCTTCATATATCTATATTACGATAAAATTGAAACTAAAATATCGACTGAAAGTATATCAAGAACATCAAGACTGGATATAGAAATAAAATGAATCGACAGTCACGAAATTAGATGCCGATTGTCTATTGTTGCAGAACGAATCCACTAATCAGAAGTTTGCACTTCACCCCCGTTAGCTTAGCTGGGCGCTATACAGACTAGCACTTCAGCCACAGTGGTCCTACCCTCGTAAGAAGAAGCCGTGAACTCGGAACTGGCGCTAACTTGGCTCCACTAACGGGCAATCAGATCGCCTCTGTTGGGACAACAGACCATCCCTCTCATCGGGATCCCGTCCTTCTACACTCGGATGTGACCGGTTGTATAGCTTATTTATCGAAGAACTTTCACGGGGGTTAAACAGCACTAAATTTACCCAAGGGGAAGAAACTGAGATAGACAAAGAGAGAGAGAGAGAGAGAGAGAGAGAGAGAGAGAGAGAGAGAGAGAGAGAGAGAAAGAGAAGAAACAACGTAGCGACTTAATTGTTCGAGTTTGCTTCTGTCCTATTGATTGGTTAACGGTGATTTGTGACGTTTTATGCTCAAAATAAATGTGAGCGTTTCTATTTTTTCCATTTTAATTGCATCTTTCTTTCATTACCATTCTATTAAATATAATTATTCAATATAATTATACAATAGTGCTGGACCAACTCTAAGACATCTGCTTGACATCTGTTCTGCAAACGTAGAACGACAGAGAGTCTCCGTCGACGTGATCAAGACTATCCCTATCCTGATTCTAGTAAAGCTATACGTGGGTATATCTGTTAAGGGTAGTATTGAAGGGGTGAGACAGCTGAGGGTAACGTCAGGAGCCCGGCTGTCCCTAGTCTTATTGTCCCATTTACACTGGGATGTTATATCCAAAGTTTCGCTTCTTATACAGTCGCTACTACGCCCATATAGTTTGGTCAGTTCAATAAAATGGCTGCTTGTAAGAAACTCTACAAAGATTTTTTTCTTTTTTTCTTCTCTTCTCTTGCCTGTATAGGCATTTAAGATTGATTCATTAGAATTATTGTATTTTATGGTATTTATATGTCTGTACAGTCTTTTCTTATCGTTATATATGTATCCACATCTGTAAACAAAGAGAATAATGTCTTACAGGGGTGAAGATAGTCAGAAAGCGTTTTTCGAAAAAGAGAAAATGAACGAGATTGTTGAAGGGACAGTGGAATCGGATGAAAGAAGCAAAGGAGGACGAAATGGGCCATGTGCGATTCTTTACGGATCTAATTGAGCGCAGAGATAACAGGCCGGATTCCACTGGGTAATAATACATCTTCGCTTTGGCTTCGTTCTAATGGCCAAACTAATAGCTGCTGGTACCTTAACGTCCCTTAAAGGTATCTGTATGTATACGTATATAATTCTTCGACACTGAGCAGAATATGATAATAAATAAAAAAGCATTGCTTGTTTTTAGTGGTATATTTATTTAAAGAATTACATTCTCTAACAACAAACGTACTAAAAATATAATATAGTCACTCAGGATACTGTGACTCACTGGTTACTTATGTGACAAGTCCAATCACTGCCGTCCAATAAAGGGTAGTTTTTTGCATGCATCCTGGGAGGTATATAAAATATACGCAGGCCAATTGGCTGCAAGCTTAGGTACTGATCCAGATGCTGGTATTCTTCCAGAACCCCGGAGAGAGTCATTCGATAGAGTCGGCTGCCCTAAATGCACGGGGTGCAGGAAAGCGACCCCCCAAAAAACTAGCACTGGATGGCATGGAGTTGCAGCCAAAAGAGAATCTAGAGGACTTTACCGAGAGGAAAAAAAATCGTATTCGAATTCCTCGAGAGGCTCGAGTACTTTGGTAGATCATCCCCTGGAGTTATGTTCCCGGGGAACCATAAACAATAAGTAAACGATGGGTTATTATGTCGCAGGGAGTAAAACGACAGTCAAGGGTAAGACTGTTGAGTGTCCACCTTGGCCAGGGGTGGTGGTAGTGGTGGTGAATGAGGTTGGCTATATTCACGTAACACAGGTATACATTCCTGTACATATTCCTGTATGTACACCTACGGGACCTGAAGAACACGTGAAGCTCGATCGTCTCTAGATATATAAGTATTCCCGAAGGCGAGGGGCAATTTGTCCCGGTCATTTGGCGAGTCCACGGGGACTCCCTGACTGTAATCCAATCACTAGCCACACTCTCTCTCCCCCTTAGCTTTCTACCCTCTCTCTCTCTCTCTCCCTCTTTTTCTCTCAACCCCTGTCCAGCATCCGTTTCTCTCAGACATTCTTTGCCTTTCCCGCCATCTCCTGGTGACCCTCCTGAATGGCATCTATCTTTCCCTCGAGCGACCACCCTTACCCCTCGGAAATCTACTACCCTTCCTAGCAACCCTTGTTCAGTCGTCATTGAGTCTATACTGCAATCCCGACCATGTGACGAGTCGCTCACCCGTTACGTTCAGCTGCACGGATTGCTGCCGGTACTCAGGGGCTATGCATATTCAGAACACTTATAAGAGCTAAATTATAACTGTCTAATAATTCTTGATTATTTAATGTCTAATGATTTTATAAATGAATGGCTAAGGTGTAGGCCAGTTCTTTAATTAGGGGTAGATCTACGATACTATTGTTCATATCAGTTTATAGGGCAGTCGATATCCAGTATTGTATTTTATTAGGGGTAGTGACTCGGATCACGTAGTTACGTTTTCCTTTTTACGGTAACGAGTAGGACTTGATATTTTCAAATACTATGCAAGAATTCTTGCTAGGATTGTGCCTGAGGGCGAGTAGCATACGTGATCCCAAGCTATAGGGGTTGTGATATGAATTGGCCTTGTTTCAAGGGTGCCCTTTACACTTCTATTTCTCGCCGTTTCCTCCTATACTTCCTTTAAAGTTCAACCAATGGATCAATCAACCCTGGTCCAACGTGTCTTTCATGTGGTACCATGTGTTATTTCTTTCTCTCATTTTCACACGGTCGTTACACACGACGCTGATATCTGAAATATTTCTTTCTTTTTTTTTCACCAAAGTGAGGCTATTTTTTCCACTTAATGACAGGTCTGCCCCGTTTATTTTATATCCATGTCCTTTTGAATGAGAAGCCAATGAAAATTTAGAAAAGTTTATCCTTCCAACGTTAAAGCCCTTTTTCGTTTTCCAATCTAACAAAGCGGTCTCGCTCGATACCATCATCCGTTACGCAATCACAATGAACGTACGTATACGCGTGTATGTATATGTGCACGAACATATATAGATTCACTGGTGCGATGCCGCAATTACGTTCTCGTGATTTAGGGCACACCCGTTACAGAGCGTAGCGCAGTATGATTTACGGGCAGCTCGTGAAATTAATTTGAATTCGGTAATGTACGAATAATTCTATATAGTACCTAACTAAAGGTATAGAATTTATATAGAGCATGTAATGTATATAAATAAATTGGTCACGTGGGTAATACTTGATTATGAAAAAGGAGGAAACGTTTGAAGAAAATATTGAATTCGCATATATCCTGAAGGAAGGAGCCCGTCTGCAAAGATACGATAATCCCGTTACAAGTAGGATGCTGCTGGTCCACTTGAAGGAGTTTCGACGGTCATCATCAAACGTAGAAAACATTTCCAATCGAAGCGGCACGAAGATTAATTTCAATTTCAAACGCACCAAGACGCGGACACGCTTCGCCGATCACGAATGCCTCTAAAATTGAACGGATTCAGGATGCTGTGATCCTCCTTAGAGCAGAATCACTTTACTACATAAATCACTCTCTATATAACGGTATGGATACTGATTCGGTTTTCTAACGAGATTTATTTCAGAGATTGCGTATGATTTGAACTTGGATCATCCTTGGATGTTTAGAATTTCCTTCTTAAGTTTTCTTCAATTTGATTGCAAGTTAAGATATAGTTATGAACTCGATTTATATGGTATTTTTGGAATAAATACTCTGGGACGATATGACTACCTAACCAGTAGTAAAACGGTCTGCTTCGGAGTGATTTATCACAGCGCGAAGCATCCACTAGAAATATCTGATACCGTTAATGAATTTCTGCCTGCTCGGTATCCACAAGGAAATACATAGAGAGAACGAACAGGATTTACTCCCTTGGATGCAGGACGAATGTGAAAATATCGAACAGTAGTCGTTTATTATTTCTTACAGGAACTGATAGAAAATGAGCTTTTTTATATTTCATTTTTGATAACCGTTATCGTATCGATTATTTATATTAAATGCTACAGTTGGTATGAGTAAAACGGACATGTATTAAAACTCCATTAAAGTATGCGTGATTTAATTTCAGATTTTTATACAGATACGTGTGACGTATTACACCCGACACAAAGAACCTACCCAACAGAGTTCAATAAGATTCTACCGCCTATGAGATAAATGGCACGTGGCCCGCATGGGATAGAAATCGAAGAATATTCAGCACCGAATTCGCAAGAAATTAGGCGTGAAATGCGCCATGTGCTTCGAATATTTCTGCCTCCGATTCCAGCCGCACGTTTAGACAATTCTTGGGTGAGTAGATAGTATAGATATTTCGTACAAGACGTTCAAGCATACCCAAGAAGATCTTTTCTCTGTAAAAAAAAAATTCCAATATATTCTATAGTGTAACTAGTTACGGTTACACATAAGGTGTAGGATAAAAGGAGCAGGACAATTTTTGTATAGCTTAAAATAAGACTGAACATTTTATCTTTTGCATCTCAAACATATATCTCACTTTACATTCTTAGTGCTACCGGAAACCCGCTTGACCATTTCACGTCAATCATTTCCTGGTGAAGCGTTTGATCTATATAATCTTACATACGTGCATCTATACCTATGCAAACTCGAAGAACTGATCTTCTCCCAGGTTGAGACTATAAAGTAGATTGATGCCAGACAGAAAGTAACAAGAAGGCAGTATCGTGCGTCTAACCCGGGTGTGAAAAGAGTGTCAATCTCAATAAACTGGACTATACGATCGAGACGTGTGTAAGCGAGGAATACATTGACGTAGTTACAACTGCAGGAGGCAATGCCGACGAAGAAGGTACAATTTGTATTCCATCGACAGAACCAATTCTTGAATCCTTTTGTAAAAGAAAGTGAAGAACTCATCTTCAGTCTGAAGCATTCGGAACGTAGATGTCCAAAGAGGTCAAAGGTTTCATTTCTTCGAATGAACAAAGAACTTTTCATATTACATTTGTATATCTGTAACAGTCTCCACGATATTGTCCTGCAAGAATGAATAACATTATATAAAATTAGAACTAGCGAGCTAGAATTTTACTAGCAGAAACGATAATACCAAATGATGCTTTGGGTCCAGCAAAAGATTTAAATAATCATATATATCGGGTCAAGTAATAAATCCCTCGTGTCCAACCAGCCCTCCTTGCACCACGACCCTAACTACTGCCATCTATAGCAATGGGGTGGATCGGTGATATATGTCTTCCCTATAACAACCAGAATCAAAACATCGAACTCTCCTTCGTAGCTAGAGGGATGTTTGTCCTCTGACCATCCAACAGTCTAGATATACTAACTACATTACGGCTAACTAGATAACAGAAACGGCGGATAAGGATGCGTATTTTTGAAAATCTTTATCATTCAAAGTATAAAAAAGTTCGATCATTTCTCTAAAATAATGAAATATAAAAAAAAGCAAATTTGATTTATTTAATTTAACGAATAAAGGCTACATTTTGGACGCACAATGTCCATAAGTAAGGTCCTGGGCATATTATTATAATTGGAGGGGAGTCAACGTGCTGTATCTGGTCAGGAACGTACTGCTGGTTTACAGGAGATTACAGTAGGGTCGACGGTGGACACTTGACCGGTATTATAGATGTAATATCGTAAACAAGATCCCTCTCAGCTGAACACCAGCCGTTGTCCAGAGACTATATAACGTGTACGTTGATATCTGTACAAGTCATGGACTCGTCCAACGCCCTACGGCATATTCTCCCCTTTCTGCTGTCTCTCTCACTCACTCTATATATTCATCCCTCTCACACTTTTAGCAGACCGTCCTCCCTTTTGCGAATCCCTATCTACCGCTACCTCTTGCTCCCATTCTCCCCAGCCCCCTTTACAAGCGTTAGTGGTGTTTACTATTGAATATTCATTCTTCGCAGCGGCCGCCATTGTCTGTCCTGGGACCACGGAGGCCACGAAAAGTCCACACATTAACAAGTCGCGCTTGACCATACGTTCACCGTAACCTCCACTGTTCTCTCTCGCCTTTTATATTCCGGTGCAATGTAGCACTGAGTTCGCGTAGAATAGGAGAAAAATTAATTGTCGTGTAAAATTTTCATAAGGATCCTTAGAATCTTGAAAATTGTTTATCCGTGTTTTATATTTTCTTTTTTTCTTTAAGCCTGACGTCGTTTGTCATTTATTTTCGGAATATGATGTAATGAGGGAATATACTCGAACGACGAGAGAAGGTAGAGTCTAGGAAGAGAGGAATTGTGGAACTGGAGAAAAGGAGTCGGTCGGGACGAGTAAGGCGAACCACTCCCATACCAAAGTTTTCCCCTGCACAATAAATACGAACGCACAACTGTACTATCGCAGGGACAATAAAAATAGATTTCCCGTACGTTGCCGGTTACCCGCCGCAAGTTACGATTAAAAGATCGAGCCTGAGGCCCGCCCAGGCCGTGTCTCGAATTCCCAGGACCTATAGAGAAACCTATAAGATCCTAGGGGACGAATGTGTCTACTTTTCGCTGCCGTACGTGGAAGCGAAACCAATTGGAACCAGCAAATATTATCGTTAAGCTATAGATGTCTTATGTGTATCGTATGAATTCCTTAAATACAGTACTATACCTTTAATCGATTTAAGCCTTAAAACTTGGAATCTTCAGGGTCCTCGCAACGTAAATGAGAAAACATCCTCGCTCGTCGAACGCTACTTGCTTGTATTATATTTATTGAATAAACAAAAAATCAAAACTCAAATGCACATTGTACGAATTTCAAGGAACTAGTCCACTTCTTATTCCATTTGTACATACGAACGCAGACCCTCCGATTAGGTATACTCCGACGATAAAACCTCCTTTGCGTGGATTAGTTCGCTCAATCAGGAAATATACTCGGAGCCCCCATAAAAGCTCCCCACGTGCAAGCCCCTATAGTATATGTGGCCTTATATACTATTCTTATACATACTTCATCCTTCCTATTGAGAAGCACAAGCGATACCACACTCTGGTATACATAAGAGAATAGATACTCGTACGTGAATATATATACAGATAAATTCTGATAGGATTATTTTGTTATCTGAAAAAAAAAATCAAATTTGTCGAGGATTTCTACTGTTACTCCATTTATACAGTATACAGAATCCATACGGATTTCAAAATTGATTTTCAAGTATATTGATGATATTATTATATGTCGTTTCACTGCTAAATTAAAAATTCCAGTATAACTGCGTGCAGGTGGAAGTCACGCATGGCCCATCCCAATTATTCTATGGTTATAGAGTAGAATGTAGCTAAGGGTGAGGAAACAAACCCCCGTGTCAATTTAACCGGCAAGGGATCTATGGTCGTTTTACGTATGTATATAGTACATAGGGTCAGAATTCGATGTCTTTTTCTTAGGGAGAGAGGTATTTTAAAGTCCGTAGAGTCAATGTGCCGCGAAATGCAACCCCTATCCTGACCTCACCCCATAATACAGATACGATATAGATGGGTACAAATCCCCGGAAACTTCATATCTATAACCTTTTTTTCTCATCCCTCCAGCCTGGTATATCCATACGCCACGACCGGGTAGTTTTAAACAATTCGCCGATGAGCCACCCTCTTCCTGCAAGGGTGAGAGTATATTGCCAGCAGGGATATCGCCTTACGATATGAAGGATTTCTTACTTTATACTTTATGGCTACAGAAGAGGAGGGTTGATGAAACGGTCCATAGGATGAGAATGGGAAATGGGATCCCTGCACAGCCCTTGGCACGTACTTAATTGTTTTAACGAGTAATCCCACCCCCTATTTCTGACTGGATTTTCTCACTGATGGAACTCCAATGGAAAGTCCTGGATCGTCAGTGAAATTCACCAATCGGAGTTAATCAAAGTTGACAGGATAACACGGACGCGATTTGACTAACGAGGGTGTACTCTGAATGGACACCAAGTAGTAGGAGTCAATTCGATAGCAGTTAACAAATTGTTGGGGCTAAATGGAAAGGGGTTTGGGGTTTGCGGTTTCCATGAGGGGTTGACAGAGGGAACGTATAATACATTGTTACCCCATCTACCAGCTTCCCTTTCCCTTCCACGTAATTCTCCCCGTGACGCTAGCTGGTACGAGTCGGGGGTGAATTACCTCATAATTAAAATTATCCTATTATACCAGAGACGTGCAGCCCTTGGTACCAATACGATGCAGAATAATGTATTCAAATCTCTTCAAACGACTCGAAGACTTACTTACCCACCCCTCTGAATCGGGAGGGTAATACCAATGAATTTTTCTTTCGCGTGCGATTACAAAAACGCTATCAGCGACAGCTGCAAAATTACTATCTTTAAGAATGAAAAAAACTGATAAACTCATTTTGGTGGGTAATAACTTCAATCTACACGGATATCCTATTTTTTAAATATTTACATTAGGGGATGAATTACGTTTTTTTTTTAGTTTTTATTCATTTATCTTCTCGCTAAGTTGTATTTCGATTCGTTGTATATAGCATATATATAGCTACACACGTATGTACACACTGTCGATATAATATGATATCAGGGCTGTTCTCTGACACCCCCTGTTCCCTTTGCGCACGCAACTTTCGTTACACAGAAAAGGGACGAGAGTTTTAATGAAGCGAACGGAGTGCAGTGACCAGCAACGCCACGAAGTATTTCAAACTAGTAGTAAAAATTATACGCCATTTAAAAAAAGTACACACCCCAAAGCTTATTGAACAGAGTAATGCCTGACGTACCCTCTGAAAATAATTAGGGGATAGAATTTAAAGAGAGTCTGTGATAATTCCAAAAATCTTTTGTCGAATATTCGTTCCAGGTGTTTTTTAATAACAACTTTTTTTATGAAAAATGTTAGGAAAGTAATTTTTAAAAATTATCTACTAAATTATAGATATCGCATAAATTCATAACGTTATATATGACGAATTTGAAATTGAAGTATTATACGGTATACAAGCCTCTCGATTGTTTCTCACCAGATGATACTCGATCCAATAGGGCGCGAATATTGGAACAGGATATGCGACGAGTATATACTCGAACTCAACTTGGTCGGCCGAGTGACTTGGTTGTTCGGATATTAAACTTTGAAGATGCCGCTCCTCGCGGTACTGACTCAGCAAGTGTCATTAATAACTTCGAGGAGATAGATAAAGTGCTAAACACCGCGAGCCGTGTGCTCGAGCACACGTCATTACCCTGACTATCGCTCGTCTCGATAAAGGGCTGCTATAATATCCAGCATCCAGCTAATTCATGACAACTTTTATTTTCATAATGCAATGAAAAGGTCTTTTTGAGGATACATTTACATTCGATCGACTGAATCAATAATATTAATCAAAGTTGAATTTTGGAAAAATAATTTAACGAGGACTTATATTTTATTACTTAATATTATACTTATTCGTTACATAGAGAGTTACCGGTATTAATAGAGAGAGTGAGAGAGAGAGAGAGAGAGAGAGAGAGAGAGGAGATTATAGTTTTTAATCTCTTTACGTTGCTTGCATGTTTCTAGTTTATTAATGTGTAATATTGCTACTGACAGGAAGGTCGGTTGAATATTTAATGATATTTCATATTTACTGGCACGACATCCGTTCAAATTGCGTACGTCGACCAGTTACAGTTCTAGAGACTCTACGACTATGTTCCAGGCTGCTACGCACTGTGTTAAGACGTTAAGTGACAATTGATTGTCTCTTAGGATCATAAGTGTATAATATATAATTACTGAAATATATACTTGATCGATAACAAAGTATGTACAAATCTAAACGTACGCGATACGGTGGGCATACGGTTAAGTACCAGAAAAGGAATTTGATAAAAATTTGGAAAAATCAAGCGAAAGAATTTTGTCTGGCTACTGGAATTCATGGATACAAATATATAGCTCAGGATCATCGATCAAAAATCGAAAGGTTCATGTACTTTGTGTTACTGATTTAATTAAAGAGACTATTTAAATATATCTTGATTTATAATATTTTTTTTCTGAAATATGATAAAGTGGAAAATTTGTTTTAGAATTTTATGGGGCATTGTGGTACTGACATTCCTAATATGTGCGTTAATACTGATGAAAATTACTTGGGATTATTATTCAGAACATTCGACTCTCACTGTCCTCGAATCCACTCATTATGGAATTTGGAATTATCCATTTCCCGCTGTGACTGTGTGTAACATTAATCGCGTGTCGCGTTCCCTAGCTACAAGGTTTATCAAAACACTGTAAGTAAGCCGAACGAAGTGAACTTTTATTCACGTCAGCATTCTAACGCATAACCCTGATTTCGATTAAAGAAAAGCACCGGACAACCATACGATAAATATTGATGTCAATGACATGAGGCTCTTAAACGAGTTATTAGATCCAGGCGTTTTTGGTTATGACGTCACGGAAAATTTATCGCGATTACAAGATTATTTCGATCTGAATAACTTCAGTATTATCGAAGTACTTTATAAGGTATGATAAAAGAAATGTTTAATGTCATAATAATAATTGTGGGTGAAATTAACGAGAAATAATACATAACAAATTTTTAAAGGTGACGCCAAGATGTGATCGTTTGTTATCAAAATGCGCCTGGAACAGCGAATTCAAAGATTGTGATACGATGTTCCAGCCGGCTCGCTCTCGCGATGGATTTTGTTGCAGCTTTAATTATGTTAACCAAAAGTCCATAGATTCTACAAAGCCTCGGACGATGTACGTCAATGTGATGAACGGGATATCATAAACTTAAATCTAAATATTCAGGACGTTATATCATATGGAAATTTATTATTAAAGTTTTAGATCTGATCGAGTAACCGGTTGTGGCTATCAAACAGGATTGACAATTATGGTAAATCCTGAACCCGAGGACTATTTGGCAGCTATAATAAGCTCTTATGGCGTAAAAGTAATTTAATTATAATTGATCAATAGTGTAGTTCTATTTACTTTTTTACTTTCATTTTATTAGGTTATGATACACCATCCCTCAGACTATCCAGATTACAATGCTGAGAGCAAATTTGTGGGCGTCGGTCTTCAAACTTTCTTGAACATCGCTCCACAAGAGACGTATTCGACTGAGGGAGTAAAAAAATTTTCCATATCCACAAGAAATTGCCTCCTTCAGAATGAACGCGAAAGAAAAGAACGCGTACTGCCAAACCGAAATCTCAGTGCACCTAAACCATCTTATATAAATTGTCTGATAGAATGTCGCGCCACGATAATTCGAGAAAAGTGCGGCTGCATTCCATACTATTACCAGCAGAATGGTCGGTAATCATGTAAATAATTTAAGTATGCGTAGCTTAACACATAGATTCATTATGATTACAATCTCTTGTTACAGTTACGAAGGTATGTGATTTGAAGGATGTCAAATGTTTGAAAGAGAATAAGTGTAAGCATTATTTTGTGATTAAATAAGATATTGATCGTATTTTGCAAAATACAGTCACAATCTTTAAATATGGATATAACGTATTCATGTTATTTTATTACAGATTTGTATCAAACTTTGTGGCCTGGCATGAATATGTTAGATCCTATATTTATACTAGATAAAGATACAACTCTTTGTAGTTGTATGCCCGATTGTGAGTTTTATATTTATCCAACGGAAAGCTCACAGGGTGTTATCGACCGAAGTAACTTGTCTCCTAACAGTGCCTTTTTGTAAGTATTTATAAGATGTATTTAACAGAAAAATCTTGTTCCTGGCATAAATGGCACATATTTTTTACAGCATAAACTCAACATCTTCGAATCTAAGTGTAATACATATATTCTTTGGTGATTTGGTATCGATCCGTTATCGCCGTGACGCATATCACAATTGGCATAATCTTTTTGGTGAGTTTTTTATGACAAATTTTATTTAAGAATTAACCGGGTAATATGAATCTTATAAATTTCAGCTTCGTTCGGAGGACTACTAGGTCTTTTTGCAGGATTTAGTTTTATGTCTGTTTTTGAATTTATATATTTCTTTGTGATTCGAGTTATTGCGGGTACCAATAAGAACAGAAACAAGAATGATGGCACGTCATAATCTTATATTTTCAGGAAGATATAGTATCATAAACGACAGTGGTATAAAACATAGGCATGTGATTTGGCTTATTTAACTACATCTTTATATCTTTGGCTTATTGAAAAATATATCTTTATTTGGAGCCTAATAAAAAAGGATTTTAGTAAAAATCAAACAGGCTTGATTATAATTCATTTAAAAATAGTACATTTTCAGTACTTATTTACAATACTGGTCTGCTACCAGATATAGAAAATGCGAAATCCGAATATAAACGTGATGTATACTGCGACATCTGCGTTGTTTCCACGCCATTGACCACACCACGCATTTCCCTCAACTTATTTGTAGTTTTCATTGCGCAATTGCAGAAAGTCTCATTGCTTTCTGCACCCTTAATTAATGTATCACATAATACCTGAATAAACCAGGAACCTGTATTAAAAATAATTATGTTATATGTTAATTAAAAGAAAGTTAAGAACTAATTTCCAGATAAGAAAGGTTCCATTCATTATGCATAAGCCTACTAAATTTTCAATGTACAAGATACATGTAATGTATGCTTAGAAAGAAATTAAATCGTTTAGTAAATCTAAACACGTATCACGATAAATTTCAATATAACTGACCTTTGCGCTTGTCTCTTACGGAAACAAATCCGGGCATAGTGGAGGTGAATAGAAAAAATTCACCATAAACCACTACATTGTCAGGGCCATCCGTCGTTAAAGTATCCTTAACACGGCCTACGTGTAAAATACATGTATTTTTATTTGTAAATATCGCATATTGTAATTATTATATTTGCTAATAAACTACAGAATAAAAACCTCTTTTATTTTACCTATTGTTTTTCCCTGGCATGCTTGAACGATTAAAATTTTTTTAATATCTTTTAATTTTTCACAACACAGTGTCATTTCTAATTCCTTCAATGTTAATATTTTACCATTCGTTGTCACTATCGCTCCTGTAACAAATCATATGTCAACATATACATATAACAATAATAAATTAATTGTGTAAAAAATAAGATAATGCAGGTACTTAATGTCACATGAATGATTTGACAATATTCTACTGCATAGAATTAAAAATTTTATATGCTCACCTTCAACCCCGTGGCTTAATATGCACACAACGACACAAGATTCATCACTTATATTATTCGAAACATCTTGTAGTCTTTCAATAATTGTCTTTTCTGATAAATCATTAAACACAAGAACTTGGAGACCAAAAAACGTAAAGGTTTCTTTTAATCTATTCTCATCATGGATAGAACTTAAACGAGTTTCGTACTGTGAAAGAATTACGGCAGTAACAAATTATATTATATTATATCACAAATATAAAATTTACATTACAGTAATCAACGTGCAATACATTGCTCAATAAAAACTGTACCTGTGTATTTGGAAAATTAATCTCATTGATTATCACACATATTCCTTTCTTAATTATTTTAACATCAGTTGTTTCAATTGTTTGAATAATGTTGTTATCAGTACTCTTTTTCACCTTATTCTCAGACAGACTAAATACCTTACATGAAGCATTATCATAACATGACGCTCCACCTGTATCCGATATATTCAATTTATCTATTTCTTCATACAGTGAAAGATCCATTGTTGGAAGGCTCTTCAAATGTTTTTTCAAGTTTTGTACATTACCTGTACCATCTGCAAAAGTCATTTGAATAGTTACGTTTAAAAGTGATATAATGGATAACTTTTATGAATAAAACAATATCAGCATGTAAAGCAATTTAAAATCATTTTTTAATTTGATCAGGTATTAGGCATGCGAATTGCCGTTGTCATTTAAATGTAAAAACAAAAAGTTTTAAAATACCTGAGAATATGGAAATATATCCATTTTTAGCCCAATATAATATATGGACCTCAAGCAATTGCATGCCTTTTAATTCATCTGTCATATGAATACTATCTTCTTTCATATATTTGAGTAACAATTCTGTTTGTTTCTCATTAAGATATTCACACAGAATAAATAAAAGTTTTATCAACTTATTTATATGTTGAGTATAATATTTTATATCTGGCAAAAAATGTCTTTCCAATTCAGCATTGGAATATCCAAGCCTTTCAATAATATGTTTTGTTTGAATGATGCATAAAGCTTCTAATAGTTTATTTGACCAATCTTTACACAAGGTTTCTATAAATTCACATAAATAATATTTGCCAGAATTTGTATCATTACAAATGTTGCATGCAGTTTTATATGCCTCTGCCATATCTTCAGCAAGTAGGAATATCAATGAAACTTTTTCATACATTTCCAAATCATTTTCCACATGTTTTAATATATCTTTGTCAATATTTTTCAGTTTGATTCCTGAGAGTTCAGTAACTTTGGCATCAGTTGTTAAATTCATAGTACACATATTATATACTGATATTATACTGTATTATGAACCAAATAACAAAACAATAAGTCACTTGCTGCTTAAAGACAAGAATTAACAATCAATGTTTTATGAGAATGGTTTAACCATTGTGACAAAATTACACAGTACCTATATATTTTAGGGTTAGATATGAGAATGTATCTCAATTATAGAGACCCATTTATTTAACTGATTATCATTCGATTTTTTGGTTCTGTATTAGCCATTTCACCGCGACCGTGAATGTGATCAAAATGCATTAGCACTAGAAATATCTAACTGTTGATGAAAAATGACAACATTAATGAACTTCTGATAATTACGCAAAAATGCTTGACAAACGAACTTCTTATATGCATAGAGCCGTCAATGGGTGGTATCCATATCGTGGTTTCCATCACCGACATCCTTTCTTCCTTTCCTTATGGCTGTATCCATATATTACTGAACTGCTCACTGTAGCCGCAGAATGTATAGCAAGAAATAAAAAGAGAGAGTGAATCGCGAATACCATTTTGTTCATCGACGTATAGTATGGATTACGCATAGCCATAGGAAAAATGGTCGGCTGAAAGAAAAAGATAGCGACTGATAGCGGCCAAGCCCTGTCTCTTTCTAATCAGCAGCCGTAGTACGAGAGTATAGAAAACGTAGCCAATGGGAGCATTAGAAAATGAGAGCGATTGACCACCACATCATTTCCTTTTTGCTTATTTGAGCGGACACTTTTTTAAAGGATCTAACGGCCGTATTCATAGTCCGTCCTTATCTCAAGGATGAAGGACGCCTTGATGAAGGCTTCCTTCAATCTGCAAGGCG
>JARQSW010000159.1:0-46261 GCA_030142375.1 Calameuta pallipes
CCACGCCCCCTAGCGGAATTTTCCGGAAACTGCGGAGGTGCTTAACAGCGCCATCTGGCGGAATTTTCCGGAACTAACAAAAATGCTCCCCGCGAAAATGCAATTTTTGGAGGCAATTTTGGTTCCACGCCCCCTAGCGGAATTTTCCGGAAACTGCGGAGGTGCTTAACAGCGCCATCTGGCGAAATTTTGCGGAACTAACAAAAATACTCACCGCGAAAATGCAATTTTTGGCGGCAATTTTGATTCCACGCCCCCTACCGGAATTTTCCGGAAACTCAGGAGGTGCTTAACAACACCATCTGGCGGAATTTTCCGGAACTACGAAGAATACTCCCCAGAAAAGTTCACTTCCCGAAGTGTCGTTCCACGCTACGTAATGGAATTTTTCGGAACTGTGATAGAGACTGAACAGCGCCATTTGGTGAAGTAGAATAGCGGATGAGTCGAGCGGATAAGTAGACGAGTAGACGAGATACTACTGTTGTAGACTGTCATTTACAACAGTTACCTATGTTCCTTTTAATTGTTACAGTAGGTACACTCATGAAGAATCAGACGATAACATTACCGACATGGAAATTTATTGAGTATTTGCAATTCATATGATTTTACCAGCGTAGGGTTGTTCTGGGCTACCCTTCGGCGTAGTCCTCCAAAATCCCCGTAGATGGCTACACTATACCAAGCTGTAAGAAGGCATTAAATAAGGTATTAGCAATAAATATAATTTTTCTGATTAAACTTACATTACTATTCAGTATAAATTAAAAAATTTATATTACACGCTTCTAGTGGGGTAAGTTAACCTCATTTATTGCGTCAAAAATGAGGTCCAACATTTATAGCCAACCAGATCTCTCCCTATCCGTTTCCTTATTACTGTTACTTCTTACTGAATTAAATGAAAGTATTTTTTGAATGAATTGCCTATAGAAGAGCTTGCAGATGTTTCCAAAAGAAAAATCGTATCCTGCTGGTCGGTTTAAATGAAATTCAGTCTATTCTCACTCTGTCGCTCAACTGATCTTCCAACCTCCATCAGAATGGGTATAACCGTCTGCAATAATTTACAACCAGAATTTTACCATCGTAATATCTAGTTAAAAAGAATTCTTTCGCATAAATGTAAGTCGATACCTTTTAAAAGCTATTAAAAATCAAAATGACTAAAATTTGTACGGTGCACTAGACACGTCGAGCGACCATGCTCGAATTCTCAGGTTGTAAAACTATTTTATGATCCCATCAACTTCTGCCCCCTTAATAAATCCTTATTGAAAAAGATACTTACCGACTAAACGGAAGGATCTTCGGCCATTTAAATAAAAAAATACCTGTACAAAATAGTGTGTACAAAATACCTTTTGGTTTACGAGCGTAAAAATATACAAGAGAAAAAAGAATTATTTATATCCCAACGAACGAGAGAGATTGAACAAAAAGAAAAATAACGTAATAGGTGAATAAAAAAAAAATTCTAAAGATTCTCCAACTGTAATTCAATGTGTGACGGTCGTGAAGAAAAAAAAAATTAAATAGTAACGTATTATCTATTGCATTCATGTATACATAGTATGCTCGATTAAAACTAACTTTCCAAGTTCTCTCGTTAACCGAGAGACTCCTGAAAGCAAAAAGCAGATAAAAATCTACCGTCAAACCTGGCGCGACATTCTCACAGCAATAAACATATTAAATTCCAGCCGGGCTGAAAGCTATTGACCAAAAATATTACGGGTTCCAAGCGTCGGGTGGGACATTAGCTGTTCGACGTGTCTAACATTCGTATCGAGTAGCGAATCTCAAGAGAGAAAGAGAGAAAGAGAGAGAGAGAGAGAGAGAGAGAGAGTCCGAAGTCCCGCTGTGCATTTGTGAGCATTTCTATTGAGCCGCTACTGTGCACTAAAGACACTTCAGATCCATTGTGAACGCAGCATTACTCGTAAAGCGTCAATCCTAACCTAACGAAATTTGTTCCGAGTCGCGTACGTGTCCGCGTACGAGTGCCGAACCGATGAGAACAATTAGAAGATAACAAAAATATAAATAAACAATGATCATAATGATATCGATAAAGCGACAGTGCGCCTCTCGTGGAAACGCGCAACAATGTGAAATTATTAACACGGCTTTACTTCGTGACAGGAAGGAAAGTCCCTCTTTTAGGTTAATTGTACCCATAGAAAAATAGCCAGGCAGTTCCATGCGACATAAAGGTATTTGCATCTGCGTACGCGGCATAAATTTTCAGTATCGTCGCCCGACGCCTCTTGGAAACTGGACAATGGACGCTAACGAGGTTAAAGTTTTCGAGGGACGCGTGCCAAAATATTTGAGGCTGAAGGAAAAATCAGGGAAATTGATAGTCCTTGACTTTGTCGAGTTTTTCATAAATTTCCATTTTTTTTTCCTTTTTTGAAGAACAAAATTTATTCATTAAATATCTTCCGTACTTGGGACAGTGCCGGCAAATGGGACTTATTTCTGGGCCAGTCTTCAGGGAACGTCCACGACAAAAGGATTGTTCATGGAAAAATAATACACGCTACGTGCATTATAGGTTAGGTTACTCGTGCTCAGTTTCGCATTAAAGACAGTTCAAGGGTCGTCATACAATGGGGATAGTATTACATTGTGCAACAAGTATATTTAAAAAACACCCCTAAGAATACTCGAAGAGCTTCAAATAGGCCCGTATATATGCTTAGTACGTGTAGCGTCGCGACGCGTCCTCAAAATATCGGTTAGATGGATACGAAATCAAAGGCTAGAGAAATATATGAAAAGAAAAATACCTTTTCTGCGCCGTAAGTATTTCTTACTCGTGTGCAACACATCCGGTGAATCGATTGTCAAATGAAAGACGAGAAGTAAATCGAGTGATGGAATTTATATATAAATTTGTTTTTTTTTCTGAAAAGTCTGGGTGGACATTTGGCATATGCGATGACGTGTGTAGGTTTTTGAATATTTTACGCATGACTGATTATATTGAGAAAAAAAAGAGAGAAAAAAAGATACGTGGGATTTTACTGTAAACGGGAGTACCTGTCGAATACGGCTAATTTCCGGTTACCCGAAAAGCCCCCAGAAAAATGATACGACTATGTGGGCTCAAAAATCCTGGTAAATACCACAAATTCACAATGGATTTCGTAAGTCCTCGACTCTTTTGAAATATAAAAGTGTAACGACCAGCAGCCAGGTCGAGGATCAATAGATCACTCCTCGAGATGGGGATCTAAAGTCTAGTGTACTTTTTGCGAGTAAAGTCCCTAGGAGTTGGAGGACGATAAAATCGAATTTGTCCAAACAGTAGGAGGGACGAAGGAAAAGTTTTATGGGGTGGCCTATGGGGTAAGTACATAACATAAGGTACGGACAAGCGAAACCTAAGGATTATGGGAAAAACGTCAAGTACTAACGAGAACCCCCTACGTGCCAAGAGGGTTATTCACCATTTTACATGCGTGCTACCTTTGCGGGATCAATAGGTATGACGAATCAATGATTTGAGATAACAGATCGTATAATCAGATACGTTATTGATCCCGAAATCGATTAATATATGCGATCAAAAAATTGTAATATTCAAAACCATGCAAGAAATTGAATACTCGCGTCAACGCTGCAGAAAGACTCCGCCATCTTGGATTTACTTGGAACCAGTCAAATCAGCAGCTTGACTTCTTACTTCTATGGAAAAAAAGAAAAAAAATAGATTTTTCAAAATCGCCCTATTACTTACTTTTAACCCTACAGATTCTACCAGGCACTCCAAAATCATTTCAGGCTTACCAATCTCAAGAGTGCTCGAAAGTACCGCAGCTTTTAGGGACGTAGCAAAAGTTATTGTATCCAGCGGCCAATTCGAAGGGTGTTTGGGCTTCCTTGAAGGTACTCGAGCACTGACGCTTAGGGTGCCTTGGGAAAATTCATCGTTAAATGGTAAAACGTCACTCTGGCATTAGGAATCGACGTCGCGACGCTTCTAGTAGCCAGAAGAATTTTCACACTGGAAGCAAAGATAGTTGGACTCTATAAGTGCCCCCCATATGCATACACAGAGAGCTGTGAGCTATGGCGGCTAAGGCGGCTAAGGCGGCTATGGCGACTGTGGCATAACATAGGAGCAGTACCTTCGTGTCAAAGAATAAAATAAAGAAGAGGTTCAAGGCGATGGTTTACGAACCGTGAGTGTACTTGAATGAATGCGAATTAGCCCGGGGCGCGCTGGTCATTCCCAAAGGTTCGTCAACCTGGCTGCACCAGGAGATCGGTAAGTGTAGGTCAGTTAGACCAGAGGAACTGGTTCGATGAGATGTGGCTGGAAACCTAAAAACAAGGAAAAATATTTTAACCTGTTAGGATATATGGACTCTGCATAATAGATTAATGGTTGTAAGTTAATGACAGTGATATGGGCTTCGTCAAGAAGAATAAAAGAATCAATAAGATAAGACGATTGAAGATTCACTCTTTAAAGACTTATAAGATACGACGTGCACGATCCTCCCCGTCATTCAAATGATTCCCAGTTACCAGTTTATAAATCAGTATAATAAATCAAGGCAGGTGTGTCCATACCATTTAAAACTGAAATTAACAATGATTCAAGTAACATTTACTTCGCACGAGCTATACCTATAAACGGATACTTGAGAATAAAATTAAAAGGGAAAGTAATGAGATATAATTACGTCCTACAAATATCCGGAATCCTCATCGAATAACCTATCTTTAAGATTCGCTAATAAATCGCTACATCAGCGCACAATTATTTATCCCTATACGCCTCTAATAATGAGAGTATTGTCGCGTGACTCGTGTGAGCTGCAGCTGCTGAGTTTTTCGCGCGTTAAATTATTACAATTTTTCGCAAAGTCTCGTGCTCAAGGCAGTTGCATTATAAGATTGAATCTCCTTCGTGTTCTTGGCTACATTTCCAGTTACCTTCCACCTTCCACCTTCCACCTTTTATCCTTTCCTTCACCTTCGCTGTACCAGCGCAGCAGCAGCAATTAAGATCCAGCCACAACACGTCTTCTCGGTCATCGAGTCCTCTTACTTTTTGTCTTGATATTCTTTTATCAGCTAGCACGAGGCACATATCGTATAAGATACGTCCGTGGTCGACTGACGGCATCTGGGATATCAAGAGAAAAGGAAGAAAAGGCTCCCCCCCCCCTTCGTCCTCTTGACTCTCCTGGGTTTTATCTGGGCTTAAGTTGGGATTAACAATGAGGGATGAAGCGCCATCTGCACTAGGCCCTGGGATCATTGCCACTGAAATGATAAGAAAAAGACTGTGAGCGATAAACCTGAAGACCATTAAACCAGCCAATCAAGTTACTCCCGATTAATCCAAGGAGCAGGAAATATATACATATAGATGTATATCTTATCTAAAAGCCTCAAACGCGTCTATTAACATCAATACCAAACGTCGTTTCGAACGTAACTCTTTCTCATGGAATTTCCAAAAGTAAATCAAGAGAGACGCAATCCTCTCGAAAAATCCTTTATATTTGTTGCCTTTAGAATCTAGCGGTGGCAGCTACGAATCTATTGTCCATAAAACATATGTTCCCAGGAGAGAGAGAGAGAGAGAAAGAGAGAGACGACTCTACGATTTGAGTACCGATGCCCGACCGGACGAGCACAGACAGTCAGACAGTCAGACAGTCGGAGAAGCGAGACAAGCGAGACAAGCGAAGCAAGCAAACACAAGCAAGAGAGAAGAATATGGCACCTGGACCAGCACGCGCCTACTTCTGCAGGAGGGAGCAGAAAAACCTCCCGTGAATACCGATGGGAAGCATTGTGGTTACGTTATAGAAAGGTGAACCCATAATGCGTACGTAACGCACAACATTGTAGCTGGCATAACGACATTAGCGGGGACAATGAACAGCTTCAGGAAAACAGCATTAGAAACCCTTCGGATAGCCAGGAAAATCCAGTTAGGATTTTTCCATCCGCAGCCACACGCCCACGTGTGCCGCGAGGGTAAAATAAGTCGGGATGTCATCTTAAGTGATTCCGTGAATATTACGTTGTCACATAAAACTCTTCAATGCTTTAACGTTAACTTATATACGGATAGTAAGTACTGGATTTGATCTTGCTTTAAAATCTTATGGTTTCCCATATTAAGCGCCTATCCTAAAGTACCGAATGATTTCATTTATAAACATGAACGACGTGGTTGCGTTATTTGTAAGTGGCTGTTAATTTCGAACAGGTGTCTGAGCACTTTCGTCGTAAATTCAAGATTCGCTTAAAAACTTGTAATGCTCAACGCGTAGCGCATATACAGTGCAGTCGGTGCAGTCGGTGCAGTCGGTGCAGTCGGGGTCGGTACTCAGGCGTTGTACATACATACATAGGTGATTGCGCTAAGAAATGGGAAATCACTGTACTAGCCTCTTTACGAGCCTCTGGACGTATTTAAAAATACTTGTCTTATCTAATTACGATATTAAGATTGAAATAACCGCGCGCTTTTCAAATATTGCACGTAGCCTAAAATTATACGAGCCTGTCGTCGTTAATTTTACAATAAAGTCAACCCGTTTGGGTGCTCTTCGACGTGGCCGCTAAAAGACCGGCATTTGCGTACAAACGACTCAACGTACCAATTTATTGATAATTCAAGCCCATTCGATGAAGGCCGTGGACCGTGGATACAGTCACTGGTCACTTCGTGGAATACGATTGGCGGTCTCTGCAAAGGACAACCTTTGACTAAATAAATAAGTAATAATAATACTAAATGCATAAGAAAAAGAAGAGACGAAGATCATCGGCAGACAATAATCCTTCCAGGAAATTTCACTAAAGTGAAATCAACCTTATTTCACGAGAGGTGAAATATATTGAATATATTGAATATATTGAATATATTGAATATAGGTGTACGGATATACAAGATATACAAGATATACGTACGTATATCGTCTCTCAACTTGATTCCAGTGGAAACGTCAGCCAGCGTTGATCATTGAAATTTTCTTCACGGTCTCGGGTCACTTTCCGTCTTTGCCAACGAGACGCCCCTGTTTTCCGCAAAGCTCTGCCGACGATACGCGTGTGGATAATCGGCCTCCTTCGACCTGAGGACAAAGAGGAGGGAGGCGAGCTGGGCAAAAGAGTGACCAATTTTATAGCCTCGAAGATCCCAACGAAATTGTAGGTTACGTTACAATAAATAGTTGAGCCTCGAGGCTGATTGTAAAGCAACCAGATCAAAGCAGCCTTTCCGTATTTAAATCCCTCGCATTATTTATAATCATTTTTCTTATTACTCGCGAGCTCTGTGCACGAATCCTTCGTACAATGTATCTTGGCTAATGATACAAGAAGATGCCACGGGAACTGATAATAGCAGATAGGCGGTTGTACCGTGTGGTTTCCGATATTCCCTGTCCGCACTGTCTGCCGTTTTATTAGTCCTTTTCGCAGGGACAGCAGAAGGGGGGACCAGGAGAAGCAGGACCTGTCGGCCTCGAGACTAAAGCAGCAAGGAAAAAGCAATCTTATAATAATTACATTCTCGATCATTTTATCTACGGTACCGATGCTAGCCATGCGTACATATATGTACTAGCTGGGCGAACCTACCAGTGATCCGCATCTGACAATTCAGAGTCTACGGACCTAGAAACGTTATATGGGCTAAATCCTTCGATCCCAAGAGACGCACGAAGCGGGATGTAAGAAACACGGAGGATGATGCTTTTGGAGTCGCCGCCCCAGTCAGCACAGAAGATAACACAATGGCACTTGTCGCAGAAAAGCCAGCGTCAGGCCCAGATTCCGCATCGTGCGGAACAGGCCCCGTCACTTTGTCACGTTCCTGACTGTTCCTCGAGGGGATGCCTGGCCACTACCTGAAAGAGAGCAAGAGAGAGAGTGAGAGAGAGAGAGAGAGAGACAAGGCTATCCAGGATGATGGCTCGACAGAAGACAACTTACTCCATGCACCGAAGCGGACCTCGTAAATAAAACATTTTGTAGCCGGTTTCGCGGTGCGGTCAGGACGATCAGGGGGCCCACCTACCAGAAAAGGGCTACCTGCCCTCGAGGATGAGGTCTTCATTCAACCTGGTTGTTTGGCAGCCTAACGCGGTTACGTATACTTGTTACTGTGCCTTGGTTCAAGGGTGACCCACTATGGCTGGTGGGTACTTTTCTTAGGTTGCCATTGACTCCGAGACGGTCGACTCTCCGACTCTCCGACTCTCCGACTCTCCCGGACAATGCGATCACTGTCAAAGAAATATCTTTGGTACAGATGTTAATCGCCTGGGAATCGCGGGTGGCTCGAGATTTCTTCTTTGGCTCGTACGTACCTTGGAAACCTGCCGATTGAATATCAAATCGAGTATGTTTTCAAGCTGATACAATGTGATACAATACCGTCCCGTACGTCGCATATGTGGCTCGGTGGCTCGGTGGCTCAGTGGCTCAGTGGCTCAGTGGCTCACTGTGCCCATATTAGTGATCCATCACCGTTCCTATAAAAGGTCCTTTACCTTTTTCAAATAGGCTCGATCCCACATTAATCTGCCGAAGCGCCGATCAGATAAGACAAGTGCTTCTCGTCCTTTCCTTTTTTATTCCAGGATATCGAGGATATAATAATAAAGTCTTCGCAGGGTCTCCGCGTTCTGGCACCTAGAGGACATTTCAGAGTTTACATTCTTTTTCCAAGGGTGCGTGAATACCGGGAGTCGCATTGAGTGACGGCAAAGATACGTGTGGGGTGAAACGGTGAAAGGAATGCTAAGAAGAAAATATCTGCTCGATCTTGCATTACTATTTCTTTTTTCCTCTCGTTCCTTCCTTCGATCGTTCTCCTCGTACTTTCTTCGTTTCGTAAAGTCAGCCAACGTCACACCGAATGTCACTCGCTCTACTATGGAGCTACGTGTGCATCCGTATACGTGCCTGTGTATTTAATAAAAATGGACTTTCCCAACTTTCAATTATGTAGCCAGGGTAGCCAGTAACGTATTTTTCACTTAGAGCTTGTCCCGAGCCTCGGTGATCTTCACAGTCAAGAATGCGAATAACATAATAAAAGAGAAATGATCAGGGGAAACGGCATTTTCAGTGCACTTACCCAAGGCGGCTGATTAAACAAGAAACGATCGACGAGCAAAACCATAAATTCCATCAGGGAATCAAGCGAATACGAATTAATCGGGATAATTAAGTTTTGAGCGCAGCTTTGAGATGAATTCAACGGTCATACACAACGATGTTATCGCTCTATAGCTAACTTGTTTGCAGCTGCAACATTTTTCCTAGACGTTGCAACCCGTACATAACCCAAGTACATAGGACAGTAGGGACGGTGGAGACAGTAGGCAGCAGACTTATGTACCGTATACGCGCACCGCACGTTGCTGTCTGCTTCAAATTTTTCTTTCATTCCCACAGAATTCACCTGGCCAGGTAATTGCTCTAAGTGTACGTTAACCAATTATGCCAAGATCTCTATGATCAGTTAGAATCGATCAAAGCTTTCCGATAAATAACCTTAATTTATCGATCACCGGTACGCAAGAATGTATCATGATTTTTACGCGGAACGCGGTACGTCAACCAATTGCAGGAAGTCGAAGACTGGTACAGGGCAGATGGCGTCGCGATAGAAATATCTAAAATTAGCCAAAGTCAAAGGATATTTCAGAAACTATTATCGGCGATGAACCTGCTACCGTGGAAAATGGCATCTCCGTCCGCCTTTAGAATCGTTGAGGATTTAAATCTTGCGAACTGCCGGAATGGGCGGACAAATTATCGTCTCGAGTCACAACAAAGTCTTTTCGGGCATCCCTCTTCTTACGCTCCCTTATGTGCCAAGGGATGGAGCATATGATTTATTAAAATCTCAAGGTCTACCCTCTTCTTCTAAGGGGTGCCAACCGCTGGACCCCCACGTTCACCAAATGGTTCCCCCTCATGAAATTCTTTGGTGGTCGACACTAGAGAACTCTATGGTATTACGTAGGTAGTGGATATCAATGAACGAATGACCAGTGGAATTTTGAGTTATAGATAAATTGAAAACAAAAATAAAAATAACAATATGCTTTTGCCTGTACTAAGAAAAAAGATTCGTGGATAATAAATTATTTTGAAAAACGGTAATAACCTTTAGGTTGCTCGACTATTGATATAAGTACGATTTTTTTCTATTAGCCATTTTTTCATATTTTATCAAACAGGTAATAGGTGTACAGTAACACCTGCTTGTGGTTGCAGCTGCATTTTCAAAATTGAAAATAAAATCCTTGCCATAAAAGTAAAGCTCCATTGATTTTCAATCGGAGTCTTACAAACGTCACTCACTTCACGGTAATAACAGTTTTTCTGATTATCAATAAATATTACTCTGATCGAACAACCATGTGTTTCAAACATTTTTTGATATTCTTTTTTCGAACTTCAAGGAGCGGTGCGAAGCTGGTTAACAGGTTCTTGAATGCAGACATCGACGGAATACAAGGTGCACCAATCAGTAGAAATAAAAGGATTATCCTCCTTACTTACCCAACGCATAACACTCCTACTCCACCTTGAAGAAACAGAAAAAAAAAACAATTTTACAAAATTATTTTAAAAAACTGGCAAAATTAATTCACCCCCCCCCCCCCCGGCCAAAGAGTGAAACAGGCAGATGGGAGCCACAAACGCGTCCAAGAATCGCTCCTGGATGTGCACACGTCGAAAGATGACACCAACGATATATATTATTTATTTTCTAAGGGGTTGCGATTTGACCCTGCCACCCCTTTTAAAGACGTTCCCGTACCCCCCGTAGTTACCGATCAGATAGTAGCACCTACTACGACATACCAGGAACTTTCCACCCCACGCATCCTGAGGACAAGAGGAGCTCCTATATAGGCACATGAATAAAATATATATATCATAGACAAACGATAAAACCGTAAAGCTCACTGGCTGCATGCATGAAAGTCAATAAAACAAACCTCCATATCGTTACCCCGCGATAAACAAAAATATTGAAAGTAACCGCGTTCAAAAGAGCCGCGAACGATCGATCGCTGCCGAGAGATCGCAGCTCCAGAAGGCGTCGCTGAACGATCGGGCGTGTCGCTGCACAAAAAGAAGGAGAATCTCGCCCAAGTTGCAGCAAAATATCAAGGTCATTCGAAAAGATTGATTGCATCCAGTTGAGAGAGCGCATGCGTGATGGAGCTTCGTGAAGGGGACGGCCGAGAGGTGCCGTCGCGATGGTCACGTACACGTAAGTATACACGTCGAACGACAAGATACCCGAAGCGTCCATTGTATAAAAATCTGCAAGAGGATAATGAGATAGAGCCTCCATATAAAACATAAGATTTTCTGTAAGACGGAGTGGGGGATCCTCGGCACGCGACCGTCTCCTCTCTAACCGGCTATGCACGGTCACTACGAGGAACGAGGCGAATACACGCCGCGATACGCGTACGTGTGTGCGATAAGGAGCCGAACGATGGCTGGCAGGGAGAGAGAGAGAGAGAGAAGGAAGATGATAGGGGAAGAGGCTCGCGTCCGGAGCGCAGGAGAAAAAGGAAAGTAAAAGGAATCGCGGGCTAAGGAGAATACACCTTGGAAGTTGACCTTGGAAGTCCTAACCCACTTCTAATGCGCAACGACGTCCCGACACGTCCTGACACGTCCATCCACGTGTGCCTCGTACGTGGAATTTCCATAGATGCCAGCATTGCACCTCGATCTTGCCGGGAATTCCTGGATCGTTCGAATCGTGCTGATCTAAACGATTAGAGGACGATATTCCGTATGCGAGTCAAGGACGCCTTTCCTCCTATGGCAAAGCTTCCTGCATGCAGTATGGACGCGCCTCTTCCGAATGGGTTGTACGAGAATTCGTCTTCTTTCACGAAAGGTCCCATTTTCAATAATTCCGAAGAAACGTTACCCACGACGTAACGTGAAGAATCGTAATTCGGTTTGTGAGCTGGTGAGCATTCCTGAAACGTATAAACGGGGGGTCGCGTTATTATCGTCGAAACGGTCGAGACTTCGGAAAATTCATATAAAATTTTATTTATTGGGTAAAAAGAAAGTAGTTACGGCCACTCCTGAGGTTGCCTTACCACGTGTTTGGAGGATTTTCGTCTGCGGAGTGTGAATAGTTTGTAAACGAGTGTCAGATGGTCAACGCGTGGTCCACCTACCTAAATGCGAGACACGTGGGACGTCGTACCGGCGCGCCGCGGCGCTGCGTACGCGAGAGATTAATGACTGCTGCTCACTGAAATTTCATCGCGACTCACGGAAGCTGCGGGAGTAATGACTCTTTTTGTAATACATTAAGTCGAGGATCGGACGCGGAGCAATAATTTTAACGCCTCGAGGAATCGAGTAGATGACAAATCGTACGGGTGTCCACGGAAACCCGATACCATACTCATGACTAAAACGAAATCTATGGACCAAGGAAAAAAGAATTTCAAAGTTGCTATACCTGCCGGGAGTGCGAGAGAGAGAGAGAGAGAGACGGACATACCAAAAAGTCAAATCCTTAATAAAATACCTTCTCGCTTTGTTTCCCACAATTTCGAGTGACCGTAACTTCCGAACCGTTCGAGATATCAAAAAGTACCAATAATCCTTTTTCCTAACATTCCCATAACGCAATTGTTGACCTCCTTTCGAATACCTAGTGACCGCATCTACTATAACCTGTCAAGTGTGCATTTAATATAAGTTTGTACAGTTATATTAGAAAATATAAACGCACAGATAAGAGATGCCCAGACCATCCGAACCCATGGTATCAGCAGTAGCCGATGGGCGTAGTGCGTCAGTGCGTCAGTGCGTGCGTGCGCGCGCGCGCGCGCCTCACTCGTGCCAGTAATGAGCCCGCATGGCGGGACACTCGCGACGTGTTTCAAATGCACAATACAGAAGAAACGTAGGTACGTCGTCTACGTCGTCGTCTACGTCGTCGTAGTGGGAAAGAGAAGCGCACGTCAAGCGGCCAACACAAATAGACGAAGCACACGCGGGGCCCAACACCTGCCTTCGGTGTCACCGTGAACGGCACGAGGCGTTCGCGAGGCACGAGGCGACGGAGAGAAGAGGGAAAATAAATATAAAAAATGGCTGATCATAAAACGGGCCTTGCGAGAAGACACTTTTAACCTAGGCTTTAAAATCTTATGGCCAAAGCTGGTGACGCTTGGGACTATCAGGATAGCCATAGGTATGCCTAGGGATACTCCACAAAGGCTCACTGGCTAAAATTACGACTCGCGGTTTACCAGGAGACGTCAAAACGTACAGATACGAATCCGTTGGAGCAGATGGAAAAGGTGCGCGCATCCTTTGGCACCCAAGTCCGTATCCGCTGTGGTGAAGAATCCTTGTGGCTCTTTTCGAGGTTAGGATTCCTCGAGTCCGTCTCTTGCGGGTACCGTTTCCATCCCTCGTTTGCTTCCACGATGTTTTATCCTTCATCTACGATCTCGTCTTACAAAAACCCTTGCGAATGGATCTGGAAAGAGTTAAGACATGATAACGGTGACTGGATGTATGGGCCAGATGGTTTATAAACAATTAACTGGACAGTGGATCGTCGATAAGGTATAAATAATTAATCTGGAGTATTATTGTTAAGGTATAAAATAAATATCGGGAAAGAAAGAAAAATGAAGTAATAAATAAAGCTCAGAGGCGAACGAGCAAATAATGGAGCAATGGCGTAAGGATGTACAATGGGCTCATGGCGTTTTGCGGTTTTTTCATTTTGGCACGCGCACGCCCTGCCCCGTGTAAGAGGATACCGCACAAAGCGCTTTATTGTACGAAATTGAATACCCGCTAAATGCCATAGGGACACGTGGGGGATGGCCGTGCGTGTCTCTCAGGGACGGGGTGCGCGTGTGTACGTACCTCCTTCGTACGGCAGTTCCAGGATCGCGTCCTTCCACCAAATACTAGGTAGACCGATTATCCCTCGAACGGTCTGATCGAAGTAACGCATGCTTAAGCGTAGAACGGTAGACCGAAGAGCGATAGTGTGGAAATAAAAATAAACTCTTAGTAATCCATTGGGTCGCAGACACTGATGGAAATAAGGTCGCTCGATGGTGGCGCAATGTAAAATCAATTATTCAAATCGTTTCCAGGAGGAATCTGTATTGCTGACGCCACGCGTAGTCTGGGAATAAAAAGAAAATAATTAACTTCAGTTACAACGTTTATCCCAGAAATAATTCCCAGTGTAATTCAAAAATACATATACTTTACCTACGAAGTACTTTAATGCATAATAAGACAGGTGCATCAAACCATAAGTGCATACTCGTACGTGTCGTTGCATCTGCTGACATTTATTCAGTAAACATAACTTATTACGGATAATAGCAGATACTTTGGCACTGTATTGATTTGATAGACTCCCTGTCTCCTGTAAAAAGGAGAAAAATTAATTGATACCGATCCGATAAGCGTAACAAATCATATCATGACATTAGGCCTTACATTGATCACATCTGTTTACATGATGGTGGTATATCTATGTGGCACAAGGGATGATATGGACCATGTACAGAAATAGAACGTCTGATCAATTACCCTGATAGGGATGATGATGCTGCGAGAATGAGCATGGCGAATCTATATAACGTGGCATATTGTCGGTATGGAGGATAGTCGCGTTTATGGTGTTAACTTTGGGGCATCGAGGGAGGGTGTAGCATTGAAGTACAGTGTAGACAGTGTAGACAGTGTAGACAGTGTAGACACTGCATGGGGTTGATGCGATGGCATTTGCCATGAGCCTGGTGCATTTACCATTGTAAATGGTCAACCGATGACGCGATATACGCACACCAGACGGAGTTAGTCACGACGGGAGTCCTCATTAGTCATTTGTAAAGTCATCCATTGCCGATTTTGAATTTGCCAATTTTCCTCCAATCGATATATGTAAACTCACGTATATTATATGCACATATCCATATTACTCCACGTTTTTCCTTCCTGAAAAAGAAAATAGGACAATTAATCGTTATCAGGTTGCAGCGTCACATTAACAGCTAAGAGAATCGAGCTTTCGAACGCGCCAAGAGACAATGTGGAAAGTCCACCGCGAGATAATCAGCCCGTATGTTATAATCGTTATGTATTTGTTTCAGCCATTATCTTTTTGCGTCGTGTTTCACCTGCTCGCATAAATAAAATACACGCATGAAGATTGGCCTCTTCTAGTTGGACGTACATATATATATATATTTCTTTTTTTCTAGAAAGTCACTAGCTGCTGCGTTTAAGTGATAACGGTACGTTATACGTAAGCTAGCAATTGTATAATTAATAGCATCCCACATTGTGCAATATCGAGAATGCATATTTATAGGTTAAACACGGCGCACCGAAGTGTCAGAGACCGTTGGCGAGAATATTCGTGAGGGAAGAGAAAAAAAAAATTAAACGCGAAGGACGTACTGTGTATCTAAAGAACCGATATTATTTGGAACCGGTACCTGGACGCAGAAGGACGCAGAAGGACGCAGAAGGACGCAGAAGGACGCAGAAGGACGCAGAAGGACGCAGAAGGACGACGCTCGGAAAGTTCTACGAAGACTGTGAATCCGCATATTTGCCTATGAAAAGATCGAAGACACCTGAGGCGCCACACACCGTGTTGGTAATTCAAAACTACCTAGAGAGGCATCGCGCGACAGACATGTCCCTCTACAAAAGATCCTGAAACCCCTTTCGAAGCGACCAGTATCACCTTTCTATTGATGCATCGTGCATTTCGAGTACACCCTGTAGAAGGTGTAGAAGGGAGCCCAAGATCGAAAGGATCGACCACGATAAATAAGAGCACCGAACCGAAGTAGGGACGGTCCATGAGATTTTTCATGTAACAAGAATTACCTAACCTAAAACCTAACCAAAGACACTGACGGATACAGGCTGATACATAATTATTAGACAGCATGGCGATCGCAGGAGGTAACTCAGCGATGCGTAAACGCAAACGCAAGAGTACTTTGTACGCGGTATTGCCGGGATGAATCAGAAATTTACATGCGTAATTGCACCGATTATGCTTTCGTGCAACTGGTGTTGAATCGACCCACGTAGAGGGTGAAGGAAGGCAGATCGCCGCGTACGTGGATACGCATTATGAAGGTAGAGGATTGGAGGGGCGGAGGGCCGGAGGGGGGCACGACATAACCTAACCTGAACAAGGGTAGTAAGCGTTGCCGGTGTCGAAGGCATTTATGCGAAGGTATCTGCTGGACGCACGACACACCGATGCACCAGGGGCGGCTGAATCGTAATGGGGTGGAGGCCGTTTAGAGTGAGAATAAATTAACCCGTGGTTGGTCACAGTCGCGACAGATGTCTCTGAGGAGCAGCATGGCGTCGGAAAAGCGCAGTTTTTATGAAATCTGATAAATACAGATAACGTTCGTGTCGGGGTCGTTACGTAAAAGAGTTGGGTTATGTTGCACGCGGACGATACAGTGAGGACTGACGGGACCGACGGGACCGACGGAACTGACAGAAGTACTTTATAATAAAGAGAAGTAACCTGGTGGGTGCTAAATAATATTATAAATGCCGACAGAACCGTGATGCATCGGGATGCTCAAAAGAGAAATGGCTGTGGGAGTTTAATTAGACGTTAGATCCGTATAATTATACAATCGTTATTTGGACAAATTGTACCCGGGGAGCGTGGACTATCGCGTACCTAGATCTACCCTATCTCACGGAGACAATTACGAATTTCGTGTAACAGCGAGACGAGTTAAGAGAAGGGAATGAGAATCAACGTACATAACCTATGATTCATGTCTTAACGCGTCTTCCTTAGCAACTATTATATATAGCTAAATGAATATGTACACGAAACTTGGACTAATTCGATTTTCTCTCGTTACGTAAGTTACTGGGAATGGCCGTCGTCGCTGCAGCACGATCCCTGCTGCACCGTCCGGATTCTACATTACGTTTTTCATCAACAGGCGACAGGGGAGCTTGAGAGGAAGACAAGGAGCGTCGCTGGAAAACATCTTGAGCACTGGAGGTATATGGCTACTCGAACTATCACGCCATAGAAACCTGAGACAAAAGGGAAGTAGAGAACCGCAAAGGAGCATTCGTCCAGTGTGTGTGTGTGTGCGTGTGTGTGCCCTTAGAAGAACTCTTAATGAACGAGCCTGAAGTACTCTACTCTACCACCAGGTAGACTCTGGACTCCCTGTGTCTTTACCGAGCAACACGTGGACAGTGCCGAGAGCACTTAGTAAGCGCGATCGTTCGGTTACGGTGGTTAAGTAAATTAGCGTTCGCGGTGAATAAATTCTTCACGCTACTTGGAGCCCGTCCTCTGGTGCAGGCACGCACCTATATACTCCGGCACAGGAGACACACAGTCGCCTCTCGTCTACAGGGGGTAGATTCGCCGGCATATGGCATCCCGAATAAATTTCATCGGCAGAAGTTCTAGAATGAAAAAAAAGAAAAAAAGTAAGAGAAAACCATACACGAGCCACACGAGTTCCAGTTTCATCCAAAAGGATCCCGAATGCCCAAAAGGCAGATGCTTCAAGTATTTTTGTTATGGCTACGCCCGTGCACGGCAGCTTCGCTCATCGTCGGCGCTTATAATAAGAGTAATAAACGAATTAAAGAGGGTGCCCTCCCCTCCTCGCCCCCGCCACGCCACTTTACGGCCCCGAGACTCTTCACTTTGGTTAGGGTGGTCCTTTAACTGGTTCAATTAGACTATCCATCCCTGCCAGGGTTAAACTCCTGGTTATATTCGTTCCCTGCACACTAGAATATATTACGTATGATCGCGTAGTTCCTACACGTCTTCATCCACGTACGATACATATAAGTATAATCTACGGATGTCTCGTTATGTGCAATATATAAATTTATAAAATATATATCTAAATTACGTAGCACCGCGTATATAGAAATGGTAGTTAGCAACGACAGGAGGGTTTGACACTGGATAAACATCTTGCCGAGGTCGGGACTTTGCTCGCGTCTCTGCGTCTCTGCGTCTCTGCGTCTCTCCCTTCCCGATGTGGCTTAACTTCCTACGCGTCCGTTAGTTCCAACCCGGAGAGGGTATTCCTACAGCCGGAGTATGTACTTACACGCGAGGAAAGTGCCGCAGTGCGTACGTAACGCGTCACTACTGTCCCCGGAGCTTTGTGGCTTTGGAGCTTTGTGCATTCTCCGAAACAATAGGACCGCGAAGAGGTTAGGAAGGGTGTGTTTGTGACACCCGTTAGATAAACAGAGCTGGATATCGCACTGGTGATATCATCCCTTATGAAATCCGCGTTCCTCGATGATCCTACTAGCCTGGATCGACCTGTAATCAGAGAATACTGACGCGCAGCACGATTATCCGCAAATAATAACAACAATACTAGGTACATAAATATAATAAAAATATAAGGGCAGAAGCACATAGGTCAACAAATATTTAACATTAACAAAACAGCCTCGGGAGAAGCTTAACTCCTAGTAAATCTTCCCACAGCAATCAAAGAGCACCCTTCGTAACATACGTTTCCTAACCCCCGCACCGCACCCACGGGACTAGACTCTTCCATCCCCCCGGAGAGTTATCTACCCTTAGCTGGTACAGCGAACGCTCCTAGAATCTCCCCTCGATACCGCTCGTACGTAGGCATAGCTATTTGCGTTAACGATATTTCTCTTATAGCACGTTATCGATAATCGATCGATTCTATGCAATTTATGTACCTAATAATAATTACAATATGAATCGAATAAAAATGTAATTTTTTTTGTCGTGACCTTCGCACATTCTATTCGATGCACTTAATCTGATGCACACACGTACGAGCCCAATCGTTAGCAACGTAACGATTTGCTTGGCGAGACACTTAAGGCGCATTCACACGAGCCACTCGAGCCTCGAGTAATGCGAGCAGGATGTTTATGGGGTCCTCTTAGACTGCTAGCGTATTGCTCGTCTCTGCAGGGGGTCTATACGTGCACCCGTACCCCCATGCTGTCAGTGGAGAGCTCCCCCCCTCCCCTTCCACCCCCTTCTGCCTACCGCTTATGTATATCCATGGGAAACGCTTAGATATTGCTTTATTTGCTCGTACGAAGATACATTTGTTCTGGTGGCAACAATGGAGCCTTCCAGTACTTTTGCAGTTTGCACATTCAAAACAATTTTTTGTTAAGGTTTACGGTGTACCACCGGCAGTAGGTACCGTTTATGGGGTTACAGGAAAAATATGGATACACGATGGTTAACTTTGACTTATGGTATCATATGTAAATTGGCAGTGATTACAGTCATCGGGTAATCATCTTCCAGATTATCCCATAGAACTTGAGGGGAGGGTAGGTGAATGTCTAATTAACCATGAAACAGTTACGAGCTAGTCGAGTTTTGTATGGGGGGAGAGGGGGGGGGGAGGAGTTGAGTTTTATCTGGATGGAGTTAATGTCATCGCTATGACTATAGGTTAAGGGACGTTTTTATGGGTATTCTATGGTGGACACGTGACCATCAGGCTCCGCACGTGGTCTGCGACCACCAGGTGGCTACGGTCACGGCACCACATCGTTAAACGCTGATACCGTGATAAGAGTTCTTCTCTACACCCCCCCAGTGAAAAGACCTAAAGGCTGTGCTCGTACTCAGCGGGGTGCAAGTGCTAAAGGGCTGTTTGGTTCAACATTTTTTATTAGTTTTTCGTGGGAGACTATTGCGAGTGGATCGAACGTTTCAAAGATTAAGTAAAATTTGAAAAATTTGTATTCGAAAAACTGTTGGATTTCGAATATAAGGGACGAAGTGAATATTTCATGGGAACGAATGCATCAATAATTATAATGCTTTATATGTGGGCGGTTTGACGGACCAATAAGGCATGACATGACCGATCAGTTTACCATTCACTTTGTATTATTTTTCCACGTAGCATCCGCTATCTTCCTATCTTAGTACGTGGAGTTCACACGAGTCAGTGAGGAACGGCTTTGGTATTAGGGGTGCCGTTACATAATAGGGGATGATTGCCGTTTGACAAGACCCTTTTATAAACCTTTTAATTCATCGATAGATTATGCTGGATTCTACGTACCCCTCAGGAAAACCCCATACACCTTTTTTTTTCTCATTACACCCCGTACTGTTAGTCGCCCCTTAAACGAATGTATTACACCAAAATTACATGTAGTATATAATATACTTTTTATGATACATACAATGTCGATCTATTGACTATAAAGGGTGATCATTAACAGGCGTAAGGATCGAACGAATGAGCTAACTTCAGGCGATACGTCGATCCCGTACAGCCTCATATAAATAGCTATAACTAATAAAAGTGCACGAGACTGAGGGGTGTTCAGGAATTTGCCGACGATAGGCAAGAGTAAATGAATGGGGTATATAAAAATTATCGAGCGACGCAACCAATCCTCCCATATGTCGAGCCCCGTATAGAATTAGGCGCAATGCAGGAGGAAAGCTGTGCTGGAGGCAGGATTGGTTGGGCATCTATCTTGGGACATCGGTCCCCGCCGTGAAAGATCATTTAATACGGTTCGAGTGTCCATTGAAAAGGCATTATGGCTCCTGTGACGGTTTTCGGGGCGCGTGCCGAGACTGAATGATTTGCAAAATAAGCGCGTTCCCTCCTTCTCAGTTGATTTCGTTGCTCCGTCGCTCTGCCATTTTCGGATCCTCCCGGACTCTCAGTGAATCACGTGAATTTCGTGACTTCGCGGAAACGCACGACTCCACGAGTGGTCCCCCCCCCCATTCATCCTGGACAATTTTTATTTGGGATGCCGCGTGGATGATGTACGAGTCCACATTGTGATTGTAGTCCAGGAAAAGTTCCCGAAGCCTTTATCCCATGTTCTTTGTATCCCGATATCCTTGCAACCGGAAATGGAGAGTATCACCTTTGTGACCGAGGAAAGAGACTCACTTAAATTTCCGGTGGTTGTCAATTTTTAAATTACTCGCATAGGCGTGGACTCCTCAGTTATTTCCACCGAAGTTGCCAGTCTTGTTCACTCTGGCATCCGGAACTCTGCTACGTCATTGGATTTCCGGTTGGGTCTTTGTACCGGGACGATTGGCGCGTGCCGATGGTGGACGCAGAAATCTGCTCGATCCATCATGAAACGCTTGTTAGTCTCCATTGTCATCCAAGGCGCCATTTGCTAAAAGACATTTTTCATGCTTTATATACGTATTGTGCGAAAATTTCGTAAATCTTTATAACGTACCTTTTTGTATTTCTTAAACAGCCACGTGATCAACGTCATGTTTTTATTTGCGAATGATTTCTTCTCATATAGGATGTCTTATTTTATTCCTAATTAAGAAGTCATTTCGGTATCAATTCTCAACGGTTATAAGCGCATTAGGCTATCCCCTTCCGAAAGGATTACGGGGCTGGTTATTTGTACAAGGGGTTACCCATTCGAGTAATACCTAGGAGACCCTTTACTGGTTTTCGTGACACCCTATATGTTTGAACACATTTGTTGATAACCCCTTGATACCCCAAACGTATAAAGTTACTCGATTTACAGTGGCATCGTGCTACTCCTACAAATTGCAGTTAATACACTCCTACGAATTACTTTACATTGGATTTTACGGCCGTCAAAAATGCTGAAGAATATCCGCGACCGTGTATTCGTAGAGACTTTACAAATTTTTTTAAACCCCGACCGTCCGACTACCCTTAAGTACTTGAAATTAATCTGTTCCACGCTAGTGTTGCAAAAACCCTTTGGCCAACGTGCCACGAGGGTAGTTTTAGAAAAATAGCAAAATTTATATCGGTCACGCGTGCCACAGTTGACGCGCGTTGGATCTTCTCTCTGGGGTGCCGGACATTTCGAAGATCTCCAGGGGGATAGACACAGGACGTTAATTTATTCCTAGTCCATTGAACGACCCTTAAATGACCTAACCCCCCTTTGGATACTTCGACGGTCGCGTGTATACCGATAATAAAACCGGAAGGCTGTTTTGCTTAACGAAGCAAGATGAGTGCGAGGACGGAAGCTGCATCCAAAAAAAAAAGTCCATAGCTCCATCTAAAAAAAATTTCAATATTATTAACGACCAACGCACGGTAATACGGTAGAGAAATTTGAAAAAGATCAGAGGTCGATCTATACATCATTATCAAAAATGTCAAAATTTTTTATAGAAACCATTGACAACTTTTTTTTTGGTTTCTCATAAAAAATACATGTACCATATAAATCCTTCAAGATCCCACATACGATAAGTCAATACGGAGGATGAATCGTGCTGGAAGAAACGCGTCTAGATTCGCAGCTGAACGCATACGGGTGCCCTAATGGGCTCGAGGAAAATTCATATAAAATTTATAATGGCCCTCGGGAGCTGTCGAGAAATGGAAGAAGGGAGAAGAAAAATAAGAAACGAAAGAAAGTCAGGTAAGGATAAAATGATCCCGTATCGTGGAAAGATTTTTGACGACGATACGAGAAATGATTCGTCCAGGCAGCGGAGACCAATTTAAATCAATTTAACCCACCACCCCTGTTGCCTAAACGAGACTCAATTGCCGGACAATGGTGTTCGGCGGCGGCTTTTTTTTTCATTTATTTTTTTTCAAGGGTACTGCAGAAGAACGGAACAGCCACAGGAGCATCATCCTCGTGGAGTGAACTCCTTCACGTACTAATATCGTTATTATTCTTCGGTAAGCTCTCCCTGTGAAACGCATGATTTTCTTTTTTAAAGAGAAATTCAAAAAGTCCACAAAGGCCTCGCACAGACGCTATGGCGTTAAACGATTGCGTGATCGTGGCTGGAGATTTTAATCGTGAACCCGGAACCACCCCATTTTCCCAACCAGTACTTTCCTCGGATTACCAAGTTACCACCCGATGCTCGAGGGGTCGCGGCAGAGTCATATTCGTCAAGCGATAAAAGATAAAATCCTGCGGAGGACGGATCTAATGAATGTGGGAGACCGGAAGATAAGTGTTATACCTATTGAAAGAGGAGGATTTTTTGAGTACATTGGGTACAGGTAGACCGTGTGAACATTGTGAACATTGTGAACACTGTCAAAGTGGGGTGAACAATCGTTTAGGAACCTTAGAGATTAAACTAATGGAAATTAATCGGTCAGGACGGGTAAACGTTAATCGATACGTCATTGATTAGTCATCAGAACCGAGGTGACCGGCACGAGGCTAAATTGACGTGAGAACGCTGCTAGGCTCGAGGCATCCCTCTGCTACAAAGTCCATCTAAAAAGTATGAAGGAAAATAAATAAATATAAAAAATATGTCCATTAAGATTCCATCCAAAAATACCTTATAGATCAAAGATCCAAAGAATCTTGTACGACGGTTCACACGATTCTACCTCTTTCCCTAATAAAGTCAATCCTTTTTTTTTCCCCTTTACCCGAGTAACCCTTCTCCAAGGGCAGAGGGTGACTCCATCCCTTCGATCGAAAGAGGGGAGCAGGTCGGTTTAACCAGCAAAGACTGAATCCCATTGGCGGAATAGCAGCACACGTCCAGATACCCAAGGGACGCTCCGCGCAAGAGGGTGTCTAACGTCCTGTTAAACGTTCGAGGGTGAGTTTTTTTTTTCCAGGAAGCGAAACCCTTAATTCGAAGGGCGTGTACGTCTGAGTCAGTAAAGAGACGCCAGAAACGAATGCATAGATTACCTAAAAGAAAAAAAAAACAAAAAATCACAGTATCCTCACTAAGGCCGATACCTAATCAATCAACTATATGTATACAGATATATATATTTTTTTTCTAATTTTACCTGCATCGGATAAACGTTAGGATAGGTTATCTAAGAGCGACAAGTCTATGACAAACTCGTATCCCCGTTCGTATTAGCCTGAACAGCAGTACCCAGCGCGAACCACGCGCCGGGAACAGCTTTACTTTGAAATACCGGAAGCAGCCGGCATCAGCACGAGCCACAAGATGCGTCTGGTTTACCAATGTGATCCCACATCATCTGTCCTGACGGTGCGCGTCTACTCGATCTACTCGATCTACTCCAAAGTCCCTGTAACAGTAAAAGTACCTATATCGTTAAGATAAAAATCTAAATATTGCTACGCTATAGATATTGTCCCAATAAGAGAGAAGCACGTAACCTAAAAGCATCCGTCCGCGTAGATCCTGTCCGTATCGAACACGAAAGATAGACAATAAGAAATGATCGTAGAGCAGAAATAACTGGAACGCAAAGTAGAGAGAAGACGCGAGCCGCACGTGAATGACAGGTGACAGAATATAAAAGGAGCGAGCGCCTAGTTGCCTAGTTGCCTCCTACGTGTTGCCTTCGAGGCACGCGACATCCATTGTATGCAAATGTTCGAGCAGATGTACGGATAAGGATGAAAATTCACCCTTTCGGGTTTACTAGAACTCTAACCTCCTCCGTTCCAGCACGAGCGATCCAATAGGCAGGAGGACATACGTCCTAGGAATCTTACATTGAATATTAGGCGATATACCTATATCTACAAGAGACTGTACAAGAGACTACGGAGTTCCGGGAGTGAGGTTAAAAGTTCGTTAATGGAAGTTTCAATGAGAGGTTAGGTATGGGGATTATTGTTTTCGAAGTTTGGTACTCGCGAGATATCACCAACGAAATAAGCTGAGAGGGATAAGTAAACAAGTAGGGAAGCTGATTAACGCGCTTAGATCTTCGAAGATAGGTTACGTCTTTGACGCAGACAATAGACGGACATTATTCGTTAAAGAAGTTACAAGAATTATCGATGCTGCTGACTACTGTCGTCGTTCATTGAAATATCGATCCTCTTATCGATAGCTGCTTAAGATCAATGAGTATGCGTATCATGGAGATACTACACGGTACAGATATACACGGTATTCTTATAAGATTATGATTAGCGTACAAAGACCAATGGTGATAATGGATTAAATTGTAATTAGGTTTGAGAAGCGAAGGTATGGAAAAAAAAAAGAAAAAAAGAAAAATAAAGGAGAATTATTTGACAAAGAGCAAAACCAATAGTTGTCTCCCGATAGGATTTTGATGAACAGTTTTAAAAAACACCTCGTTGCATCCGCAGGAACGAGGGGATGATATCTTCCGCGCAGTTGGTACCAGTGAGAATTTCACTTTATTGCCACAGAAATGCGTCCAGAGTAGATAGTGTCAGGGACAACGTACCGCGGCGGTCTACCTATAACATGGTCTTCGCGTAGAATAAAGCCAGTTCCGGACAATAGCCGTAGCAACAATCAAATCAGAGCGCTATCAGCTGAACCCCATTATCCTTTGATCCGCGGGCTGGGTCGCTCATCCTCCGGCTGAGTGGCTCAGTGGCTCAGTGGCGCACTCTGTGTCGTTCGGCAACTCCCTCGCATGTTGGCTCGTGGGGCGGCAAACACTCTGATTGCCCACCCCTCTCTATTTAAACAGCCTCGAACTCTCGTGAACGTCGCGTTGTGACGGGGTTGGAGAGCCGAGCTCTACCTATCTGCTGTATCCACGACTTCGTAGACCCGGGCTGTTCCAGATATTTTTTATTCAGCTTCCCTGGTCTACTACCAACCACCCTGACGCTTCCTGAAAAAAAAAAGAAAATGCAGTCAGAGTATACCAAAGTTTTTTCCTTTTTGAATAGTTACCTCGGGGATGATCACCAGGTAATCCTTGGGGTGTTGATCACGTAACTGGACGTCTACCAGACACCTGTCGTACACGTGGTAGGAAGTCGACGTTAGGGATAACGCCGCACGTGCCCTGAGAATTACGCATGCATGAAGTGATAGCCGAGGTGGTTAAGGGTGCTGATAGGAGGTAGAGGACTTTGTTCGAGTATGCATGTCATAGGTGGATTCGATGCTCCTACCTTTCCCGGGGATATCACTTTTCCGTTTTGTGTATATATACCGGGTGAGAGAAAGGAGTGGGTATTCGGGCTGGCACCGATCGAAAGCAGCTTCATCCCCTCCTTGATCAAACACATCCCTTGATCGTGGCTAATTGTGAACTCGGTGTCTGGGCCCGTCGTCGCTCGGCGACGTTAATCCCTTTTGGAAAAGGGCTATCGGGCAAACAAACCTCCCTGTTACGGTCGCCCTTAAATTAAACAACAGACGAGTCCAAGGACTCGCGGATCCCATCATCCTGAACCCTGAATCCACCAATCGGTAGAATCGCTGGAATTTCAAGCCGATGAACCAGGTCTGTGTCTGTACAATAATTATACGTATATCCAATACATGGCGACTGCAGACGCAGACGTACCTAAAGGGTAGTCCGAGGCGCAAGCTCTAAGTTTCTCTCTAGGTTAAGTCGCAGACCCACTCAACCTGACCAGCTCGCCCGGGAACGGCTCCAAAGGATCAACCAACTCCTGGGAAGGAATGGGAGAATTGGCGATCACGCAATTTCAAGCCAGCCTGCTGAAGCCTGCTGAAGCCTGCTGAAGCCTCGATGGAGATGTTTGCGGCGTGGGTTCACGTTCGATCGAAGCGTAACGGGCCGTTGTCTTGGATGCGGGTACCTGGCAGGGAGGCCAAGAGCGATGTGGAAGAGGGTTCTCCCTGGGACACCCTCGTCGACCCAACCCAGAGACCAGCTGATTAGGAACCCTGGCACCCACTATAGCAAGTACCAAGTAACGGTGCTAACGTCATCCTCTATACCACAGAAAATAGCTGGTACGTCCGAAGATGAAAATTTATAAACCCAAAACATCCCTTACGCGTTGCAAGCGCCCCGTGTCTTTCCTTTCTCTTCGGAGACGCGAAGATCGTAGGATCGATTTTTTATTGGTCCGGGAGTTCAATGAGCAGCCCCTGTGTAACGTAGAGTCGTTGTAGTTGAATTACAATGGCATGAATTACATGTACATGCGTAGATACATAGATACATAGCACATACCAGATAGGAACTGGTAAATTCGGGGGCCTGGTCCGGTCTACCTAACAGGGTCGATCGATCCCTCGTAGAAAGGACTAGGGGTGGCTCGGCCGATTAGACACCCTTGAAAAGCAGCGGCTCCAATTGGCCGGGGATGGCCACTCCCGTAGGCGGTCCCTCGGCACCCGGGACAGCAGACACTCAGCCAGCTACCAACGTGGTTAGTTCACGTAGCCCGCTCAGTCCCCAGCGCGACTTTGAGTCGCACGCACCACGCACCTCGTGCTACGCACTACGCACCGAACGCAAGCGCGACAATCCTGCGTCGCGAGTGGTTAACCTCAGTGAAGAAAAGATTTACAAAACTTTTCGTACAACGCGCATCCGACTCTTCTGGGATGCGACGACGGATACCGAGCCGAGACGCTGCGAAGATTATGAATTTTTCTTATTAACCAAACAATTAGTCAATTGACTATCGGTAACGAAAGTGAATCGAAGGAACATTGGACAAGGACTGCCTCGACTCGGTGCTTTTCTAGCATTTAACACTGTGGCTCTGGCATCCCCTCAAATATGTATTACTCTCGTCGAAATCTAAATTTACTTCTTCGCCAATCGGACGCATATCAGGCGGAATGACCAGGACTTAAAGTAAATTCATATCGATGTGCTGATTAACGGATCCTGTAAATACTAATAGTTATTTACTAGTCAAACAAATAGTGTATACGGTTGGGGCTCGATGGCACCAAAGAATCGCATCTAGCTGTGTACTAGTTGTGATATATAAAAAAAAAAGAATTAAACCAGACCAAGTATCGACTGTGACCAGAGCCGAGACATCATATTACCCAAGGATCATCGACTATGGTTGTATTGTAAGTAAATAAAAAAAATTACTAGATACAAATACTAGATTCAAATTTCATAATCGCGCCTCTTCTTCCTTCCCCGAAAAACAAAAATCCAAAACGTTTCTCACTAAAAATGACGATAGCTCGCAATGTCCATTAATTGGATGCGCATCTATACGCGATTCGGTGCATCCTGCACGAGTCAGAGGATCGATTTCTCTATGCTGCGAAATTAAACTAAAACCATGGGCGTACAGAGGCTTCCCTATTGGCGCGTGGGCGTGTTATCACGCGTTCCCATTGGTTGCCAAGTCTGACCGTACACCCTATTCCTGCAGCACATTAAGCCAAGCTCCCGACTCTCTCGTATTCCGCGTTCCGATCCAGAGTGAACGCCGTTTGACAGACACGGAACAACAAGGTCCAATGGAATCTCTCACAGTGGGATCCCGGATGAGCAGGAGTCAGAGAACCGTCCATGGGTTTACAGGAACGCGATTACGGATACGAGCATCGCCGTTCGTCACTGATGCTGAGAAACGCGACGCCCTCGAGACAGATTAAACGAATGTCCTCGGTAAGGCGATCCCTTTTATCCGGGATCTCCTTGCCAGAGCGAAACAACTTTTTCAAAGACTTATAATACTTCTGCCTTTAAATCTATAGCCATAAGAATACATAATTGTGCTTAGAGATATATATATATATAAAGAGTAAGGAAATACTTGTTAATCGAGTGGACAAACAGAGGCTGACAGTTGACCAGGTATTAATTGTGCTCGTGCGATCCACTAGAGACTCGAGTATCTCGCCCACTCTGTCCCATTAACGATCGACGTTCGGAATCTAAGTTTGGCTGACAATCAGACAAATATCTGTTTAACGTTTTAAATAGCTGAACAACTTGTTCGCAACCCGATTAAGTTTATCTCCGTTGACGAGGTAGCCAATCGAGTCGAACCGATTCGAAATCAATAACGATCGCGCAATTTGCAATTCAAGCGAAATGACTATTGTCGCTGAGTCAGCGAGTCAGCAGTACGGATTCTAGAGCGGAGCATCGGTCTCTGCCTCCTGGAGCAGCGGAGTCGTCACCCGGGGCGCACCGGGATAACGGATCCCGTAACAAGATAAACGTTACTCCAGAAGTTAATAATACATACGCACGTATATCACAAATTGTATTGAGAAATTGCACAGCAATGGCGGACTGAGTCACTTAATGCTTTAGGCTCCGAAACGAACGTCGAACGAGTCGAATTGAATATCTGGTAAAAGTTAAATTTCGAAAAGTCTCGAGTTGATCTCGCGTGCGATTTTAATCGACCATCTATCCGTAACATATCGATCGATCGAGAGGCTTAGCGAGGCTCGAGCTTAGATCGAATGCCGTCATCTTTAAAAATCTATCTGGAGTTAAAGGTGGGGCATTCGAAATGGACCCGTGTCGAAATTCTCTCAGTGTAGAAGATCGATCTTGGCCTTGTGCCGAGCAAATCATTATTTGCCCATCGGGATTTCGAGACCAAAAGACATCGAGTGGGTGACAGCCGCGTGGGATCGCACGTAATGGATGGTCGACGTTGCCAGTTCAGGTTGAAACGATTTTTATCCCTGTCCGCTACTTTACTTAAGTAACCCCTTAAATAGGACGTGACCCTAGAAAGGAAGCATCCGGGGATCTCGCGATCAATAATCCTGATCTAACGAGTGTCGATTGAGGCTAAGATGAACATTTTCAAATAAGAAATTCCCATTCGGTCGCCTCGTGGAGAGATAATCCAGGACCCCCGGGAAGGATACGTGTAGGCAAACTGAGAACGAATCTAGGTATAGTTAACACTTTGAGATATCCTGCACGCGCGTCCAGGGGACAAGGAATTAACTTGTCCCTAGGTGTAGCTAATCTACGAAGAGGATCTTTCTGAACGCGTCCTGGGCATAGGTAAGAAGGTAGGAAGGTAGGAAGGTAGGAAGGTAGAAGGTAGGCGCTCAGGCCAGACGCGGTGCAGATAGAAAGCACAGGATTTTTATCAGGTCTTTCACGTGATATTTAGTGGCGAGTTCCCCGCAGGATATCTAGCTTAATATCTCAATGAAGCCACCTATGCCTCGAGCAGTTCTTAGGCATTAAGGTATGTCCACACGTGTCTCTCCGCGTAGCTACGTGTATATCGTCACATATGTAGCTAAGCCAATCTCGAGCGTGGATCGCCGGCCGATGTATCATCTTACGCGGTGCTAAGGCGATGACTTTATCACCGATCCAGGTAATCATTCACCAAGCGTGGTTCCCCTCTCGCTGCTTTGATACTTTTACGTTTTTACCTAAAAATAAAAAAAGAAACAAATAAACATTGCACCGTCTCTTCCTCGCACCGAAGTCTCTGTACTTACGACTGCCAAGGATCTTACCTTCTATGCCTTCTATACCATCCTCATCCTCTTCCTCGTGATCCTCGTAAACGCCTTCGCGACGTTACCTCGATGGTTTTCACCCTGCGGCCAGGAAGATACGTCTTCCTGAATCGACGTCCTGGCATTTCAGTTCTGCCTGGACCTGGGTACTCTGAATCTATAGTCGGGCCCACCAACGACGTCATCTACGTCGGTGATCCTGGTGCCGGTCTTCCTCGAGTAGGTTGACGCGATGACCGTAAATGTCGAGGTTTACGTACCACTCGATAAAACCGCAAGTTGCAAGGCCTAACCTCGTGGGACGTTTGCACCGTTCCTCATTCCTGGCCAAGACACATCGTCCCGATAGGTCCACGTACGTGCATGCTCCAGGTCATTCCTTTTAACCTGTATTTATAAAAATCAAAAGGTGGTGCACGTTGCAGGATTATTTTTATAGGACATGCTTCACTAACCTCTGATACTGTTACGACCTCAGCATTCATCCACAGCAGGTTGGTCCAGGTCCAGGTGGGCGTTTACTCTCTTGCTACACTCATGGTCAATGACTCCTCAACATATTTACACACTATATATATATATACACACTAACTGATAAAATATTATTGAAAAATCAATCATTTAAAAATTCTTATGCTGCAAAGAGTTTATAATTTCTTCTGGTATCGGTACCGGTCCACATGATATGAGATCAGTTTTATTAAAACCCATATATAGGTTATTGGAACGAGTTATCGTCAAAATAAAACTGAACGATAAGACAGGACCAAAATTTTTTTCCCTCTTAACTAATCTCACGAATATCCAAAATTTCCTTTGGATTACCAGGTCATGTCCAATCTGTATGAAGAAAAATTGTTCTCCATGAATTAAAGATCCTAGTCTCGAACCTTCATCCAAATCCTATACGGTCCTGTAACGTTGAATTTTCCTCTAGTATTTCCTAGGAAGAATCTCAGGACTGAATGAGCTGGCAAAGGGATTTCTGGGAAGCCGCCGAACAGCGGTGTCAGCCCACCCACGATCACCCATAAGTATAATGCTAGGTACGACTGGTGTACCTACATACCATAAATCCGGATTTTATCTCGAACGTCGCGACGCTCTTCGTTGCGCAATGCTAAATTAGAGTTTCGTTCGGTACGGCTTACTAATTTCATGATTACAGATATAGCCCATACCTTTCTCAAAGGGTTAATAAAAAAAGAACTAACACTCGTATCATCCATAAAAATCTTAATATTCAATCAGTTCAATGTATTGTAGATCTAAAAAATCTAAACGATCATCCTCGATCTTAACAACGCAGATGGGATACAGTGGCACGTGTCAAGCATCAAAACTATATTTGGTAAAATATCCAGGACTTCGGGCGAATCCACTGATAAGGTCATCGGAGACTTCATTGAATCGATATCGATATCTGATGAAAGTTTTAATCGAGTTCAGGAAACCGTTATGGACTCGATATTGTCCCAGGTCGTGATTATGCGTAGCCGAAAGTCTGTAAACGCAAGGGGACAGTTTCGGTGCGCAGGAAGCATTCGAAGCAAATAAAGTAACAACCGTTAACGGCGAGATAAAGTTCAGTCGTTGCTAGAAAGAAATGCTTGTAGGGTCAAAGGTCACGATCACTCCTTGCCGCCGTATATGCAATGTTAACGCAAGGAAGTTATATGTGCGGATACACGTTGCGAATGGTAAAAAAAAAGAAAAAGTAAGTAAAAGGATCCATCGATCGGCAAATGGCCCCAGGAGGTCTTCGAGTTTCCTTCTGCACGCTTCGGCAACCTTCCATCTACGTGCGCCGAACCCAGCCGAACCCAGTCGAACCCAGCCGAAGCCATCCCGACGACGTTTACAGTCGCCCACCGCGTGTCAATTAAATTTTGAATAATAATTTGTGTGTATCCATAATAACGTTTGCCCGGTAGGCGTCAGTGACCGGGAGGGGAGGGGAAGGGGGGAGACGAAGGAGGATGACGAGGAGGAGAAGAGAGAGAAGGAGGTCTCGATGTTTCTCGAGTCCTCGTCTGTCCTGCGGAAGACTCGGTAGAACCGGAGGTAACACCAGGAAGTAACCTGAACCTTCTCCCGGTGAAGAGGGACCATGGTAGAACGATCTATTGAAAATATTAATGTTACCCAACCGGACACCAATTAGTTCTGCCATTGATAATATATGAGGATCATTTGTTTCTTAATATTACCAGATGTCTTTTGGTTCACGATTCGAATTAGCTCAGCTACTTCCTGCTCCTAGTGCTCGGACTGTGTAACGAGGTTCAATTTGTCTCGTGCCAAGTTCAGTGGAATACCTGGACTCGGGGATTCTCTCTCTCTCTCTCTCTCTCACTCTCTCTCTCTATATATATATGATCTTTGTAGATGCTCACTGGAGTACACACGTGTGTTGTTGGTTTTCATTAGAAATTTCTTTTTATCTGTTCCAGGAGTCGCGTGGGGTCGCCGACGATGTCAGCGACTGTCGCCGGTAACCAGCAACAGCAACATCCCCATCAGGAGTGGGATATCAATGATTCGAATGTCCCGAGGGTATGACTATTCAATGTTAAATTCATTTAAATATATTCTATACCTCGATTCCGAATACCTGTAGAGTTTACGCGTGTGTAAAAGACGTTGTAAAATTAATAATGGCTCGGATTGGTTTGGGTCGACGACAAAGGTCCCGTGGGGAATATCCAAAATTTTCAAAATTACCTGCTACCTCCCTATTCACCTCTTGGGAAACACCCAAGCAATTAAATGACGCGCACGCAGAGTTATGCACGGGAGAGAAGGATACGTCAGAGATTCATAAACGAATCGATAATAAAAATACCTCGACAACGTCTTCGGACTCCTTGAGAGTCTCTCGTCGTGTTTTTCATGCTAAAAATATATAGGACGTCAATTAAGAAGGAATAACTTTTCACGCAGATCGTAGAGTACGACCCCTGGTGCGAGTGGGCAGATGGACACGTCAGAAGAGTTTACGGACCTGATTGCGAGGAAGCGCGACGACATGCCTCCGGATGGGCAATGAGAAACACGAACAACCACAACGTGAGCATCCTCAAGAAGTCCTGTCTCGGTGTTCTTGTTTGTTCGCAAGGTTGCATCCTGCCAGGAGGCGGCAGTGTGCATCTCAGACCAGCAATATGCGACAAGGTTAATAACAATAAAAGAATAAAAAGAATTTACAGTAGATCCTCGTTGAATCAGCAACCAGCCTTTAGCCTCTTACTTATTTACCTTTTTACTTCAGGCACGAAAGAAGCAGCAGGGAAAACCCTGTCCCAATAGACAATGCACAGGACGATTAGAAATATTGTCCTGCCGTGGACACTGCGGCTATCCCGTCACTCACTTCTGGCGACACACGGAACACGCCATTTTCTTTCAAGCTAAGGGTCAGCACGATCATCCGCGTCCCGAGGCCAAATCTACTTCCGAAGCCAGGAGGAGCGTCGGCGCTGGCAGACGCGTCCGTGGTTTGGCTGTTTTATTGGCCAGAGAAGCCGCCCTGGGCTCTAAGGTACTAGCATCACCTGTTGAGCATGTCAAATTCGATACGTCCTACGATTGGCCGACAGAGAAATTACACCATCTAGGTGTAACCTTTTTTTATCCTATCGTCTCACACAGACTCTTATGATTTCTTCCAGTTAATGTCTCTGCGGGGAACCAAAAGACCAAATACAGAGGCTATCGAACAGCCTCCGAGAACGACGCAGCCTCCGCCCTTAATATCGGACAAAGGTAGCCATTGCTTTTCTCCTTATTCTCACTTTAAATACACTTGACTTACCTTCACGGCTTTCTCGGGACGCACTTTATCATGTAGTGGAGATGCGACGAGTGGAGGAATGTCTTTTTAGCACACTAACGAAACACTTGAAACACTTTAAACACTTTAAACACACCGAACACACTTGTAAATATACGCGACTGTCAACGACGGTTAAGACGTTCGCGCGTCGTTTGACGACGGTTATTACGTTTTGGTGCGCAGGCGTCCAGCCGCAGGGCGTCGCCGCTGTCGTTTTAGCTTAAAAAATATAAACGTTACGATACCGAGAATTACTTAAACGCGATCCTTTATTTTTCTGTTATTTTATATTTGTTTATTAAAGCATATCTTTTTTTACTCTTAGGATATTCCTGCTCCTGTTCGCCTTTTGAATGCGTGTGTGGACTTCAGACGAGCATACCGTCGTATCAGCAGACGCAGCATCAAAGCACCATGTACCCTCAATCAAATCCTACGAACGAAACTCCCTATTGGATCCAGGAAGCAGTACAGAGTCACGAAAACACCCTGGGCTACTGCTTACCCAACCAGGTCCCGCAGGAAGCCTCCTATCCGGACTTCCCGTCGTTCACCGGCGACCTCTTTCAGCCTGAAGAAATTTTCCAATTGGATCAACCGCTGAGACCAGACTTCCCAATGAATCCTCAGGACATTGCTCGTTCGCCACCGACCTTGCTCGACCTTGGCAGTGGCACCATCAAATACGAGATCAAACAGAATCAGGATCAGGCTTACTGGAGTCAGCTCCTGAGCGAGGACTCCAGCAGTAGTCATTTGAGCCTTCCTCAGGCTCAGGACGAGAGACTGCAGTTTCCGGGCTTCGAGTCCGAAAAGGACGTCAACGGTTTTCATTCTAGAAGACCCGTCAATTGTTACGGCGATGAGAAAGGTGCTAATCACAATCAGAACATTACGGACCCAATGAATTATCCCAGCTACGTAAGAGCTCAGGATCAGAAAGACTTTACCAGCGATATAGATAAGTACGATCCGAAGAATGATCCTGGACAGAGCTACTGGGCTCAGGGCTACGAAAATAGGTCCCACTTTCCTAGTTTTGAGGGCCAAAAAGAGGACAATGCCCTCGCGAGCCGCAGACCGCCCACCTGTTTCGTCTCTAACAAAGAGCCCAGTCAAACTCAGCCGCTTAACGATCGAATGAACTATCCTGTCTACCAGAAGCCACCGCCGACAAATCACAAATCGATGACTCAAGCTTCGAGCCTGGACGAGACGATTCATCCTAGTCACAGTCCCGTCCCGGAGAGCAATGTAACACCTTTTGGAAACTTCGAAGCTTATCATCAGATGATCGATACGAGCGTCATAAAGAGTCCCACTGAAGGTTCACCGATACCAGCTCACAGAGTCCTAGACGATAGATTAACCTACGTAAATCCCACCGAACACAGCTCCGCCCTTTCCGAGAGACTCTATCCGGATCAGAGCGCAGAGGCTGCCGTCCAGTCTCAAGGAAGTCCTGAACCCTTTTTCTACCCCAGCAACGAGCGCTGCCATTACACGTGCGAAGTCCTGGACACGCGAATCCCCCAGATGCCGCTACCTGCTGGGCAAAATGTTAATTATCCCGACGTCGCTGACCTGGACGTACCGCCGTTCGTCGATTATACCCTGGTGGGCATGCTGTGCAGCCCTGCCGATGACGATCCCTCGCCGGGACTACTTCCTGGTTGCACTCAGCCTAGCCAGACTTACGTTCCGAATCACTAAACAAGATAGACAACCTTCACTTGTACTTGTATTATAAATAAATAATGATAGTCGCACCCTGGAATCGGATGTTTCTCTTACTTTCATTGAAACGCTACAGATGGCAGCACTGTGCTAATTCCTATAAGAGTAGCAAAATCTTTTTGTACTTATTTTTGTAAAAGTCACATTATTTATTTGTGATTTATTTATTCATTAACAGACACTCTCACGATCACAATTGTTTATGTATAATCTATATGCATATATTCCTCGAATACAAGCGAAACATTTTAAATAGCGAAAGTAATAAGTATATACGGACGAAATGGCGCGATTTTTCTTCCTTTATTTAAAATCACAATCAACGCGCGAGACGATCAAGCGGAAGGAAATCGACTTTTGAGAATTCTCTTGGATAAAAGAATATACTTAATTTTTGTTATTTCGTCCACGGCAACGACAGAGACACCGGAAGTCGATCTGCAGGACGTAGGAAAATACGACTGACGTAACTGCAAGGAAATTCTCCAAGTGAGCATCCGGTTCTCGTAGCTGGTCGTGAAGGAAAAATGAAAATAATTGCGCGACAAAAGTCGCGTTCGTTGAGAATCAATATACGCATTAGTTACAAGAAGATGGACTCGCGCAGCTCAGAAAATTGGAATTGAATACGACCCAATTTTTGTGGCGTTTTGAAAATGTATATATGTATACAATATAGTACAAATATACAGATATATATTTTCATTGACACAACTCACAGAGTTTCAAGTTCAAACAAAATCTTACCGATAGAGAATATTGAGAATTAAAAAAAGATAGAGCGTAAGATTAAATTTGATAGTTTCTTTGTCCTATGCTAATTATACATTTTTTTATTTTTTATTTTGGTCGCGACCTATAATCTATCTCATGGAAATACCGCTCGCATTAATCGACACGCATTACGTCTAATTACCGTCTAGTAGTAGAAAAAAGATAGGCTCGAGAAGAAGGGGATGAAAGATCCTGAATCAACAAAAGTAGGGAATTCCTTAACGCTTCAATTTTTCAAAAATAAATAAATTCATCAATCTGTCCATTCGCTTCTTCGTTATCGTGTTTCCCTCTACTGTGAAAAAAATACATTCTTGCTTTTCTCAAATATGCAAAATTACCCAAAGGAAAGTACCAGACGTGACAAACATCCAAAACTCGTACGTTTTACGTATGAAAGTCGAACGGACAAGAGACACGATAATTAAGAAGGGAATTTTTTTCCAAATTGAGCTTAGACGTTTGCGCAGGCACGTTGCTTTTTGATACTCGTTTCTATTATTCGTTTTCATTTTTTCTTATTCTCCTCTTCATCCCCTCCACGCATTTATCCAAAAGACTTTCTAGTTGTCATCCTGCGAATGCCGTTCACAAAATCAAAACAAAAGAAAAGCAAACAAATCAGCTCCTATGAGAACCCTTAGTTTTAGGACATAGATTAAAAACAAAGACTCGAGTGAAGCAAAAGGGGACTATTAAAAAAAAAAAAATGTCATCCCAGATCAGATTTCAAGGTATAGAGAATCCACGACTAACCTCAAAAACCATAATAAAGGTGCTCCTTACAGTTTCGCTAAAAGTGCAAAAAGATATACGTACGCAAAATGGTGCTGGTGCTACAATACAAAAGTATCTAGACTCTCTAGAATCTCTAGAATCTCTAGAATTCGACAGCCATGGATTCCGCACATCCTGAAATAAGAAATGTAGAGACGATAACCTCAAAAGCTAAGAAACAAATTCATCTCGAGATACAAAGAGAGAAAAAACGATACACTTACGACACGGCATCGTTTCTATATTATCATTAATAATATATAATATATATATACAATGAGTCGATCTCTCCCTTAAAGTCCTACAGTCTTAGCCCGAATTATCATCGTCAATCTTTTAAATGATAAGTCGCGACGATTACTTTGGGCACTTAGAGATTAGCCAAGAGTCAAGAGAAAAAAACAAATAAGGATCAGGAAAAGAACGAGCAAAATAAGAAAAACGGTACTGAAGAGGACAAACGTCACGAGAAAAAGGTTAATCGATCTAGAAGGAATCTGCGACATTCGATTATCGAATTCGTTAAACCAATCGATCCTTTCATTCTCTTTCTGTCCAGTGTGTTAGGTACAACCGGTACAACCATCGGCATCGCTCGACGTTCTTACAGGAAATTCAAAATACAGAAACGAAACGCATCGACAACTCTTCGTTTAAATACCGATCAATCACGGCCGCTTGACGTTCGCAATAACCAGAGACGCCGTCGTTACAAGTCTACACGGTGGCGGCGGCGGCGGCGGCGACGGCGGCGGCAGAGGCGAACAACCAATCAATCCGAGATATCATTAACGCCTACGTTAAATAGTTGTAAAAAGTTTAAGAGGATCGATCAATCACAGCTTCTATGTACGAATCTTACTTGCGTCCTAATATCATAAAATAATACCTTAAAAGCAGAAAATTCGCTGAAACCGTTCGTTCTCATTAGAAAGAAACAAAAAGGCTATAAGCCTGTACGTTACGTCTGCACGACGCGCATCACCTGCCCGTTTTCGCATGACAGTATTAACGATAATAAAATAATAATAATAATAATAATATTGATAATAATAAAGAGAAAAAGAAAGAAATTCAACTATTTCGCATTAAAGTAGAGACTACAGTGAGGTTTAATTGAAAGATGAAAGAGGACAGCTGTGAATTATCTAATGAATGATAACGCTATCGTTTTTGCTAATTACCACAGCACTTAATACGAATTATAATAATTAGTTCTGATTAATTACGCAGTAAGAGAGATAATCGTGGTACAAAGCGAATGGCCCCTTTCCTCAAGTTGGATCAAGAGATCAATGTCTCTTCGAGGTGTCATCTCCTTACGAGTTAGACCGTAAATAAGTCCCCTTACAGTACAGACACTGATATCGTGAACCATTTCTGTTCCTTTTCTTTGTCTTGTTTTTTTCCTTTAAATCATTTCATCATAGCTTATTCACCTCGACGAATGTATATATGCTATATTAGAGCTTGGAAATTTTTTGAGAACAATAAAAAGGAAAAGAAAAAAATATTTACACAGGAAATCAGAAATATTTCCGAAGAGCGTTTCAATCTCCTCTAATGAACTATAAATAAATTCGCTAATTGTATATTTTAGGTACGCGCTTGATTACTATCATTTTTTAAATCTTTTGCCTTTCTTTTTTCTTTTGTTTCTTTGTTCGTCTCCTAACTAATCGTCATTGCACAGGACAGTTACGCAGCAGGACGCATCCTATTTCCTTTCTTTTACAAAAAATGTCTTACGTACTAAGGATATTATCGTACGCGAATATTGCACACTTTTTTGTTGTTCCTTCTTTTTAGTTTTACATAAGCGTATATACGTGTCTATATATATTATACATAACGACCGCGCATATGTACGATATATACGACTATATATACGAAAGCATTCGCGATTCTGTAAAACTTACGGCTATTATAGACTTTTACAGGATGCATGAGAATCGGTGCATATACTTGAATGTATGTGTTCGCGATTGGTCAGTGCGTAGGGGAAAAAAAAAGAGAGAAAAAAGAAACGAGCAACGATTAACCTACAATCGTATCTCCAGTAACGACTGGAGCTTTCGAGTTTGTTCTAGAAGTATGAAAAAAAAAAAAAAATGAAAGATTCAGACTACTGTAAATTATAGGATAGACAACGTATTCGCAATGTCCGCATATTCCATTTTGTTTTGTACATAATAATAATAATAAGCTATACGCGTACGACTATACTGAAATACTGACCAATCGAATCAACGGTCACGGATCAAATTAGAATTTTATTCTATTTATCTTATATTTTTGTTTTTTCTTGTCTCCTTAAGTGAAAAGTAAATAATATAAATTTCTATGCAGTCACAGCTATCCACAGCAGCGGTAAATTATGTTTCGCTCGTTATCTTTTTTTTTTAATTTTAATTACTTATATCACAATTAACTGCCAGCACGACAATCGGCTCTGGTGTTTTTCTTTTTCGTAATCTTGTTTCTTATTTTTTTTTTTTTTTTAACAGCTCGCACGTAATGCCGCACTCTGAATTTGCTCGTCTTATAGATTACCTGTTAAACCTAACTTTTAATATCACGGATGCGTTTATGAGGCTCTGGCAGGTTTTGGCCTTGTTCCGAACTTCCGGATCGTTGGGGACTTGCGAAGATTGGAATAGTCCAGAGAAGGAGTCACGCGTGAGATGTCCTCGGGACTTGGTTCGGCGTCATTTGCTTCGTTAAGACTTCGTGATCTTCACACGTGCCGCCTCTGGCACACCGAGAGAGAATTTCGAATTGAAACAGCAGGATCCGATTCGGCTTTTTTTTTTATTACTGCTGACTTTTTGCGGGGACTATCTCGACTTCCTTTTGCACCGGTTTGACGCGCACTCTGTAGAATTTGGTACCCTGGGGTACTCTGTAGCGATTCTCGGACTGTAAGCAAATAGATTGTCAGATTAGAATCATCACTGGGAGTGAGACGAAAGGAAGAGGTAACGTTGGTCCAAGATGAGACTTACCTTCTTGGCGTGACAGTACTCCTTATCGACGACCTTGGCGATAGCGTAACTCCTTTCGGGATTCCCGTCAGGATTAATTCGTAGATCCAGGGCGTCGTTGCAGTCCGAATTGAGGAAAAAGAGCGTGTTACTGTCCTGGACAAGCATGTAGTTTTTGTGCGGCGGATCCCAGGCCACGAGGACGACGTCGCCAGGATTGCAGCTGGTGAAGGTAATAGGATTTTGTTGAATACTGCTCAAGGTACTCTTGGTTAGCTTCTCGCGCATGTGACTCGAGAAGAAGGCATCGCGACGATTGGGTTCGGGACTGGTAGCGGCATCCCGACTCAAGGATTCCGACACCACCGCGACGGAGGCATTCATCTCCTTCTCGCGAGCTTCCACCGTCGAAATGCTCGAGGACGAAGCGTCCGCATCGTATCCTCTTCTGGAACGTTCCTTCACCAGCTCCACCTCCAGACGAACCTTGTCGGCTTCCAGTGCTTCCACCTTCGCGTCTGCACTCTTCTTGCTCTCGCGGGTCAATCGCAATTCAGCGGTTAATCTATTGTTCTCGTTCTCCAGCATCTCGACCCTTCCGGACAAACAAGCAACCTCGCCGTCCTCCTCCAATCTTACTTTCTTCGACTCCGAGACCTCCACCTCGTCGCTCTTACGATGATTATCCAGCTGAGCTTTGAGCTTATCCTTCTGCGCCTCCAAGGCACCGAACGCCTCCTCCAGTCCAGCTCCGCTCTGACTCATTTTCAGCCTCTCCTCGCTCAACTCCTGACGAAGCTTATCTCTCTCAACCTCCAAATCGTGAACCTTGCTCTCGAGCTGCTCGAACATTTTACGTTCCGCAGTCCTGTTAGCCTCCAAGACAACCTTGTCTGCCTCCAGATTCTCCACCTGAGCGAACAGATCAAATTTTATTATGTGCTTCAACCGAATTAACACTATCGAGTAAAACGCAAGATGGTACACTCGACGCAATGTATACCTTTTCGCTGAATGTTTGCCTCGCGATGCTCTCGGATTCCGTCAGTCGTCTTATGGTGTCCTTGTATCGTTCGCACTCTTTGGCCAGGGAGATCTCCCTGCTCCTGTGCAATTCCATCTGCCTGTCCTTTTCCTCTACCACGGTCCTCATAGCTTCGTTAAACCAGACTTGTTTCTCGGTGTCGTTTCTCTGCTTAGCCAGACGCAGCTCATGATCCAATTTAGCAGCGCAATCCGACCTCTCCTTCTCAACGGCCGAACGAATCGACGCAGCCATCTTACTCTTCATATCCTCGTTAGCCTGAGCAAGAATCGCTTCGTGATTGGCCAGCTCTATCATGTCTGGTCGCTGTAACGTAACGATATAATTTTCTCTATGCATAACTGAATATGAGAGAAAAGCTGATAAATAGGAAATATAAGTTGCACCAACCTCAATTTTCTCAAGAGTGGAATCGCTAGGAGTCCTCTCCATAGTGGAAGCAGTCATGCGTTTGAAGCGACTACGCAGAGTCTCCAATTCTATCTTATAATCCATCTGCAGCTTATCCGTAACCTCCTTGACCATCCTCTGCTGTTCAGCACGTGCGGCGACCAGATTATCCTCCAGTTCGCGTACCCTGTCTTGACACTGGGTCAGAGAATTCGTGAGGGACGCCATTTCCAGAAGATTAGCGTCATTGGCTTCCTTGAGAGCAGTTTCCTTCTCGTCCCGCGCGCGCTCCAGGGCTTCCCCGACGTGACGCAGACGTGACTGCAGACTTCGCATTTCCGCTTGTTCGCTGTCCATCTTCTGTCTCATGGTGCCGATCAGTCGTTCGTGCTCCGAAAGATCAGTCTCCTTCTCCCTCAGACTCTGCTTCAGGGAGGCTATCTCGTCCTCTCTGCTCTGCATGTGTTTCTTCAGGTCAGCCATCTCCAGCTCGTGGTCCACCGTAAGTTCCTGTTCCCGTTCCCGAAGAGCCCTTTCGCAATCCCTGGAGTGCAGGACGAGCGCCTGACGCACGCGCTCTGTCATCTCAGCCACCCCGTTTTTCTCGAAGGCGGTCTTCTCGCGCAAGGTCGCCAACTCCTTACGGAAGGCAACCAGAGCATCGCCCGCTACTGTCTTCATCGTCCTCAGGAGCGAGCGGAGTCGCTCTACCTCTCCGCGTGTATTCCCAAGATTTTCCTGCAATAGGGAAAACCAGGATTGGCGCATACGATTACGTCAGAACCAGTATCTTTCTTATCGTACGAGTCGATTGTGTTTTTTTTTTGTTTTGTAAAAGACCCGCGCGTGTGTCTGGGATCAATATACGAGGTAAGGATTTTGGAAAAATGGGTGCGACGGCAGCTATCCTGAAAAAAAATTAATAGAGACCACACACGGTTTCTCAACGAGAATCCAAGCGTGAAGAAACGTTAAGTGAAATTTTGTCTATAAAACCTGAACTCTCTTTTTTAAATCCACTCTCTATCGTTGCTTCCTTCTGGAATCTTCGAGTGCGGAGAAAAATAAGAAATGAACGAGTGTCGGTTACCTACGACAGTGGTGAATACGGGAAAAATGATATTGGTGATCTGTACGTGGTGGTCGGAAACACTAAAGCAGGCGGTCAGGCAAACAGGCAAACGGGCAAACAGGCAAACAGGCATATACGTACGTACCGACGTTGCAATCTACTTGTACAAAGCCATCGTAAATTGCGTGTTGAGAATGTACGTAAAGATAACGAGAATGAAAATACCTAGAAACGAAAAGAAAACATAAATAGATATGTGTATTAAGAGGTCTGCGATATCCTCTGGCTACCCGCCAAAGAGATTACTACCTGAAGACGAAGGAATAGCTGAGCATAAGGGAAGTAAATGCAGCGTAGAATGAAAACTGAAGAGAAATAACGAGAATGAACATAAAGAAAGTATTAACGGCTACGGCTACGAAATCTCTTAGCGAGGTGTGATTCGGTCCAGTACCTGGAGAAGGTTAACGATAGCCTGATGACCATCTCCAGGATGCTCGCTGAGACTGCTGGGCAGAGACTCGTCCATGTAATATTCGGTACCCATGAACTCGATAACTCCGCCGCCGCAACCCGAGGGACTGCTTCCGCCGCTACCGGATTGCTGTCGTTGCTGTTGCTGTTGCTGTTGCTGCTGCTGCTGTTGCTGCTCGCCGCCGCACACCAGAGGTTGTGTCAAGGAACAGGGATTATTCAAGGATTCGAGATGATCGGAATGCACCGGACATGGCTCGCTAAAATTGTCATCTCCGCAAAAACGCTGATGCAAACTAGATTCTCCATTTTCAACACATTCGGTTAAGGGACTTAGCTGAGATGGTCGTTCGCTCGTCGTGAGACTTGGAAAGTGGAAGGAACCAGGTTCGCTCGAAGAGGATGAACGATTGAGGTCAATGACTTTTGAATTCAGCGGCGACAGATTAGTAGAGGTCGAGGAAGTGGGGGACGCGCTTTGCGAGGCACCAACCTCCAATTGTTTTTGTCTCTTCTGCTTCAGGCTGTCGAAGGAGTTGATTTTGACGTCAGTCCCGCCTTGTCCGATCTTCTCAAACTCCTCGGTATCCGTTTCAGACTCGAATCCGCCCCTGAAATATCGTATTAAATGAATCCCTTCTTTGGAAATGATCCAAAAAAAAAAACAACTGTGACCGATAATTCTCAAAAACAACGTCTTACCGATCAGCCAGCATCGGTGCTCTTTCACTATCCAGTTGTTTATTTGCTTCGAGTATTGCAGATTGACCCTCTTTGTCCTTGTTCTCCTCACTGCTAGTTTCTGTGTGACTTTTGGAAAGGAAAAATTGTGTGATGCTGTTCAGGTCTGGAGTCGAAACAGTGCAAGCCAGGTCTGGCAGTTGTTCCTTCAATGACTCCATGTCATCCAAGGTGAGCTGTCGAATCACGAACACGCGAATAAGAGAAAAATAGTACCGAAATGATATTGTATTCAACGATAGCTACCTTTGGAAGTCCATTGTCGAAGACGGAGGGCGCCTGTGTAGCAAACGGAGGCGGTGTGTCCTCTAGGCCGGGGAACAGGGTATTCAGGAAGTGCCCGTCGAATTTACTCTGAAAGTCTCGTCTCCTTGCAAGTTCCTCACTGTGCACAGTAAGTAACTGACACGCCAGGTTACTCGCCCAGACGAGAAAAGCCTGCGAGAAGGTCCTCCTTCTTACAACCTCAGCCACAGCACTCACGTACATTTGCGGAGCCAGGTGTATCTGCTGCAGCACCTCCAGGTGTCGCCGCAGTCTCTTGAGACTCTCATGATACATAACCAATTTCCCATCGACCTCCATCATCTTATTTTCCACATACATGATCCACTTGAGTCGATGATAGATGTTCACAGAGAGTTCCTCCTTGGCCCTGGTGCATCTCCTGCGTATGTCGCGTAGCTGATTGTGATTCTGTAGCATCACAAGCAGCTGACGCCTGTGCGAAGTGCACAAATCTGGAAGAACGCTAGCGTCTCCCAAATTGTTGGCCCTGTTCTGATTCTGAAGGAAGCCTTGGGCCAGTTCACCCTGCTCGTGCACCAGCTTCTTCGTCTGGGCCATTAATTGCTCCAGGGCAAAGAGTCTCTCACCGAGTCCTTTGATCTCCTTCATATCCTGCTTGTTCGCGCTGTCCACAGCAGCGTTCACTTCCGCCTTCAAAGACTCCATTACTCTCTCGTCAAACTGTTCCAAACCCCTTGAACATTGTTCGGCGACCTGTTCGAGGCTGCTCTGATTGTCCTTGGCGGAGATCCATTTCAAAAGGCTGAGAACCTCCTCCCTATTTTCCGATGCATCCTCCGCAGCAGGCTGTTCCTCCGGACTCAGAAGACCTTCGGCCTGAGCTCTCAGAGCCGGCAGTATAGGTATCTTTGACAATGTTCCCAGGTCTGCATTGAAGCTAATAATAGAAAAAGAGTCATATCAGCGTCGAAAGAGAATCCAACGATCAGGCATCAAGATGGAAAATTTTACTTGTTCAGAAGCTCCATGTGCCGCTGCCTCTCCGTCAGATACAGAGCAAAACTTTGTTGAAGAAGTTCTGCCCTGGACTGAAACATCTGCGTGATGTCCTCCAAATTCGCAACAACGGCCGCCCATCCTTGCTGTTGCAAGTGCTGGTCGTGCACCAGACGCTCGCAGATCCTCGTTTGCTCCCGGGCAAGACCGCAGCATTGCTGAGCAAGTTGAGCGCGCGCTATCAGAGTGTGATAAGTGGCGGGCATCGCCAGGGAGGAATCAATCTGGCTCTGAAGATCAACATCTACGAAAAAGATGACCCAGGTCATGTTAAACGGAAACACAAATAGAAGTCTAGGATCGTTGCATAATGAACTCATTGATTAGGGAAACGACAGAGATGACAAAAAATGCACATACATTATCAAACGTAAACAGTGCAAAGTGCACTCTCGCGTATTAACACTTGGATCCAGGTATCTTCGACTCAATCAATAAAATATCATGTCCTGCCCCAAACAAACTTCTAAGGGAATAAACAGAATCGCCTGATGGCTCCTCGACATTCAAATTAATCCCAACGTTAGAATCTTCAGTAGTGACGGACATTCGAGGAAGCGACTCAGCAACTTCTCAATAATCCTCCATAACATTACATCATTCTGCGTCCAAGGAGCAACCAAGTCCATTACAACTCATTGCATTTCCTGATGCAATTACAAAAGTGCAACTTCAGAAAATAATTAACTAGCTTACGCTCCAAGACACTCGCGAATCTCGTATCATATCGGTACGCAAAGTATCAGCAGCGGTTCGTGACACGCTCTCTCTCTCTCTCTCTCTCTCTCTCTCTCTCTCTCTCTCTCTCTCTCTCACACACACACAGACACACACACACAAAACAAATTGAAAAACATATAAAACAAACACACCACCACAA